>PVJN01004861.1:0-86504 GCA_004026805.1 Lasiurus borealis
AGAGAGAGAGAGAGAGAGAGAGAGAGAGAGAGAGAGAGAGAGAGAGAGAGAGAGATGTCAGACAGACCCATTGATTGGCTGTCTCCTGCAGATGCCCTGACTGTGGGTGGGGAGCAAACCTGAAAACCAGGTACATGTTTTGGACTAGGAAATCAAACCCAAGACCCTTCAGTGTGCCGGTGATGCTCTAACCACTGAGTATGCAGTCCAGGGAAAAATTACTTTTTTAAAGCACTTCTGCATAGTCATTAAAAGTATTTTCCTGAAATCAAGTTAAGGCTCCACCATCAATTCCTTCTGATTCTGTGCCAGTCTCTGAGACACTTGTCCTCAATTTCTTGGCTTTCAAGAGGGAATATTGCCTTTGACAGCAGTCTGCAAACTGCGACTCAAGAGCCGCAGTTTGCCACTCTGTTGATTAATGAGTTTGCCGACCACTGGCCTATGTATTTAGGTTGTTCTGAAGATCATATAAAACACAGTATGCACAGCACTTAAAGAAGTGCCCGGAACAAAATATAGTAGCTATTATTATTATATTTAAGAAAAATAGGCGTAGAAGTTTTAAGTTTCTAAACGTGGCTTTTAAGACCCTTGGTCTCTGTTTCTAATCCATTTTTGCAGTCCCGTTTTCTTACTGAATTCAATTCAATATCCATTTAGCCATAACATCTCTATAAAATGGAAAGAATTAAAAAGCCAGCCATTTCACTCATCTCTAAGGGAATTGAAATCTGGTAAGACTAACAGAATCTAATCTAATAAAAGAGCAATATGCAAATTAACCATCACTCCAACACACAAGATGGCTGCCCCCATGTGGTCAAAGATGGCTGCCCCCATATGGACACAAGATGGCCACCACAAGATGGCCAGCAGGGGAGGGCAGTTGGGAGGAAACAGGCCTGTAAGGGAGGGCAGTTGTGGGTGATCAGGTCAGCAGGGGAGAGAAGTTGGAGGGGGGAGCAGGCCTGCAGTGGAGTGCAGTTGGGCGGAAACTGGTCTGCAGGAGAGGGAAATTAGGGGTAACCATGCCTGCAGGGGACAGCAGTTAGGGGTGAGCAGGCTGGCAGGGGAGGGAAGTTAGGGGCAATCAGGCTGGCAGGGGAGCAGTTAGGCATTAATCAGGCTGGCAGGGGAGTGGTTAGTGGGTGATCAGGGTGGCAGGCAGAAGGGGTTGGGGTAATCAGGAAGACAGGCAGGCAAGCAGTTGGTAGCCAGCAGTCCTGGATTGTGAGAGGGATGTCCGATGGCCCATTTAGGCCCAATTCTATTGGACAGTCAAACATCTCCCAGGGGTCCCAGATTAGAGAAGGTGCAGGCTGGGCTGAGGGACACTCCCCACTCCTGTGAAATTTCTGTACTATAGAAATATGAAATCTCAATTTATTCATTCATTGGACTTTATACAGATGATTATATACTAACATTTTTGTAGAGTTTGCATCAATTCTTTTTCACCATAAACCTCAAAGTGCACTGGGTTTGAAGCTCTGAAAGCTGTTGACCCATTAGAAGACTGTTGGGATTGTCACAAATTGTAGTACCTGAAAACATTCTTAAGTTGGTTGTCTTAAAAAACAAAAAAAGAAAGAAAGAAAGTTGTCTACAGACGGAAGATGAATGAATAATTATGTTCAAAATGTCTCTGGTTCCTTGAAATGTGCTTTTTGTATTTTCCATCATGGTGGTACAGTGTGGCTTATCGGGACGATGCTCTAAGCAACTGAGCTATTCAGCCAGCGCCATTGTCGTGCAGATTGAACAAAGGGGTATAGTTCAGAGGTTTTACATTCACATCTTAAAAGTTAGATAATTACCTCATCTTTCAAGCTTGAATTAAGTCTTCATTTTTATTTAATTTTATACAATGTATATACAGTTCCCTTCTTTTTTTGCATTTAGAAGTATAAGCGATGCTTCTATTAATTCTGTAATTTTCATAATTATGGATACTCTAGCCTACCTTTAAAAAACATTCAAAAGAAGCTCTTTATGTGCAAAAAATAATAATGAAAATATATTTGGGCTTAAACATAATCTCTATTTAAACCTTATGAAAATTCTAGACTTAGATTATTAGTTTTTTTTTTTAATTGTGTAAAGAAAAGAAGCACAAACACTAGGGACCAGATGATTGCGATTTACATGAACAAGTTCTGCGAAAAAGACCAGAAAGTGAAATTACAGATTTTGCAGAATATTATAATTGATAAAAAAAAATCTCAGCAGTTTTGTTTATTTGAATAGTGTGTCCAAATCCACTTTCATTAGCTAAAGTGCTGCACGACCCAGCAGCTCAGAGAGAGAATCCACTTTCAGTAGCTTATAGAAAATGATAAGCCATCTTAAAATCTGGATTTATTAGAAACGACTGAAATGCATTATTGGACAGCAGTAACTATAACGGTTGGTTTACCAAGCAGGGGTGGTGGAATTAAAAATGCATTAAAATTTATACAAAAGAAAGCTAATAGCAGGGAGTCGTTATTGGTTTTGACATAGTTAAATGAGTTGTTATTTCACTTTGTTGGGCTAACATGATAAACCGTGTAAAAATAGACAAAACATCCTCTTTTGGATCTTGAGCAACGTGAAAATCTGTTATCAACAAGATGGGCAGCTTCTTTCTTTATGCGTGGGAGTGGTATATCTGTTACAGCGTGTGTGTACGCATGCACACACAGGAAAAGAAAGGAATCTCCTCTTAGTATGGATAGCAATAGCATAGGTTCTTGTCATGACTAAGGTATGATCAAGCAGAGCATACAGAATTAGAAAGTGAAACATAACCCCAAGGAGGAGGGGAATGCACCGCTATGCATTGTATCTATGAATTATAATTCTGTACATTAATATTAACTACTGTTATTACTTTCAAGTCATTCTTTGAAACGTGGTCTTGAAGACCTCAGACTCCTGGTTTTTCCATTAATGTATTTCATCTATCAATCTGTTCGCAAACTTAAAAATATTTACTGATTGAGAAAAAGGAAATTGCTGCCCTCATGTAGTTTGTGTCTTGGCATATGTTAAATAATTTCATGACTAGAATATTACAGCCGAGACTGGTTTGGCTCAGTGGATAGATCGTTGGCTTGCTGACTGAAAGGTCCCAGGTTCGATTCCAGTCGGGGGCAAGTACCTTGCTTGCGGGCACATCTCCACTGTGGGGCGTGCAGGAGGCGGCTGATCGATGTCTCTCTCTCATCGATGTTTCTGACTTTCTATCTCTCTCCTTTCCTCTCTGTGAAAAATCAATAAAATATATTTTTTAAAAAAAGAATATTACAGATGTTATAAGGAATTCATTCTAAAAGCACAGGATGCTGTCAGCAGCTCACGCTTCTTGGGCACAGGATCTGGGCAATATTGCGAGAGTTCACGTCCAGAAAAGCTTCAGACTCGGTTATATGCTCTCCCATGACTGTCTTGAATTATTGGTAACTTTATGTTTCAAAACGTGTGTTAAAATTAAGTGCGATATAATGGACCATGCCCACGAGCAGAAGAGATCGCTCATATTGAGTGCCCCCATTCCTTGCTTCTCCATTCATATGTAGTGCAGGATGCTGGTGGGCGTATGATATGTGGGAGTTCAAAGAAACTTAAGGGAATATAAGTGTGTTATATCTCAGACTGAGTAAGCAGGCACACTGACAGCCCCTAGAAGCGACACTTTCTATTCTACCCAGAACTTACTTTGGATGCGGAATGAGGCTAATGATACTGAACACACAGGAACGACCCAGAAAACCTACATAGTCTTTCTTACTCATGTTACTTCTCTGTATTACCCAACTACCTGTTTGAATTATGATGATATAAAGGCTGAAAATAGGGTAACTCCAAGTTCCTTTTCTTTTTGGTGCTTCTTTATCCATTGGTAAGCTCAAAGTACAGAGTGTTGGTAGAAGGTGTACATGTCAAGAAGTGAAATAAAAACATATCAATTCATCTTTTTGTAACATCTCCACTGTTCTGGCAAGAAGGAAATACACATGCACGCATAGGCCACAAACAAGAATTACACAATTTCTATTTTTGTCTACATGGTAAACTCAAGTTTACAATTAAAATAAACAATAAAGATTTATTTTAAAAATATAATAGAATAGAATAAATCTGTATGCTATTAATGCTAATAATTAAATTTTACATTATTTCTTTTTATTTTTTTACATTTTTATTAATTTTTTATACATATCTCCCCATTGCCCCCCCTCCCTCCCAGGCATACCCCAACCCCCAAGTGTCTGGTTCATTGGTTATGCTTATATGCATGCATACAAGTCTTTGATTGATCTCTTATCTACCTCAGCTAACTTTAATCTTCCTGCTGTAAAGTATTTCTTTACTTATTAAAAAACTTATCATATTACATAATAAATAAAATAATTAAATAAAAACGTTCTGGCAAGTCAAGAGAGGCAGAAAAAGAGGGTTCAACTTCTATAATCTAGTATCTACAAGGCTTTTGTTTTGCCTTTTGAACAGGGGTTCCACATTTTCATTCTGTGGTTGACTCCGCAAATCATGTGAATGGACCTATTGTAAGAGTGTCTAAGGAAGATCTCACTTAGCCTGGGAAGTTAGGAAAGGACTTCTTTCTAAGTGATAATTAAAGTGTAGAGAAGATGAGTGCGAGTGACACAGATCAAAAAGGCAGTAGGAGGCCTAGGTGAGGGTTGGGCAGGCTGGATAGTCTATCCAAAGTGCCAGATGCAAAGACACTAAAGAAAGGAGCTGCTGAGACCAGTTTGGCTTAGTGGATAGAGCGTCAGCTTGCGGACTGAAAGGTCCCAGGTTCGATTCCGGTCAGGGGCATGTACCTTACTTGCGGGCACATCTCCACTGTGGGGCGTGCAGGAGGCGGTTGATCGATGTCTCTCTCTCATCAATGTTTCTGACTTTCTATCTCTCTCCCTTCCTCTCTGTAAAAAAATCAATAAAATATATTTTTAAAAAAGAAAGAAAGGGCTAGCAGTGTTTGTGGAACGGAAATAAAGTGTGGGTGAGATTTAGTAAGTAGGGGAGGAATTGCAGGGGACAGAGCTTACATTTTGCACCCCAATGCATCTCTTAGAAGAGAAAAACATGATAGGACTGAAATAGGGCAACCGGAGTACCTTGAATTGATTATAACAAAAGCCACTCTAGCCGAAACCGGTTTGGCTCAGTGGATAGAGTGTCGGCCTGTGGACACTGAAAGGTCCCACATTTGATTCCAGTCAAGGGCATGAATCTGGTTGCAGGAACATCCCCAGTGAAGGGTGTGCAGGAGGCAGCTGATCGATGTCTCTCTCTCATCCATGTTTCTAACTCTCTATCCCTCTCCTTTCCTCGCTATAAAAAATCTATAAAATATATTTTTAAAAAATTAAAAATAAAGCCACTGTATGTCATGTTATTCCTATGTGTCTGCTACTCCGCCAAATGACTTACTAACATTACTTTCTGGCCCTCCAACAGCAAAGCAAAGTGGGATATACTGGCTTTGTTATTCTGACAAGGAAATACGAGGCTCAAAATTAGGAAATTGGTCCCAGGTCATAAACCCAGTGACTGACAGAGACATGCATGCAACCCTATTTTTCAATGTCAACTAGGATGCAGGCTCTGGGAGGGAAGGGACAGAGCCTGTCATTGTCTCTATATTCTCAGCCCAGAGACCAATGCCTGTCACATGCTGAGCTCTCAATATCTGTTAAATGGATGAACGATCATGTGGGGGAGTCTCATTTGGCAAATACCTGTGTCTTTATGGCTTCAAATGGATTTTGGAGTATCTCAATGAAGTTTTTGTATTTTGAGAACCAGTAATGTTTCTTTTCAAATGAACTATAATTTTTTTTCTTTTTTAAAAAAGGATAGCAACCTGATTTAGTTGAAAGAGAAAAGACAGGAACGCAGGGCATAGATTTTGCCTTTAGTAGTTGTACTGCCTTGGGCTAGTTCTCAGATTTTTCAAGGCACTGGAACAGGAATGTGTGAGGTTCTTTCCAGGTCTCACACATTATGGTTTTATTATTCCGTAAGTTATTTTTCAATAATAGAATTCAATGCATACCTTTTCTCTTTTATCAGAAAGAGGAAACACCAATATATGATATATACAATTCTGATGCACCAGATTCCTTCAACAAGATCACTTCATTATCCACTGACTCTTTCTTTTTTCCTTCCTTCCTTTTTTCCTTCCTTCCTTCCTTCCTTCCTTCCTTCCTTCCTTCCTTCCTCCCTCCCTCCCTTCTCTTTCTTTCTCTCTCTCTTTCTTTCTCTCTCTTTCTTTCTTTCTTTCTTTCTTTCTTTCTTTCTTTCTTTCTTTCTTTCTTTCTTTCTTTCTTTCTTTCTTTCTTTTTTCCTTCCTTCCTTCCTTCCTTCCTTCCTTCCTTCCTTCCTTCCTTCCTTCCTTTCTTTCTTTCTTTCTTTCTTTCTTTCTTTCTTTCTTTCTTTCTTTCTTTCTTTCTTTCTTTCTTTCTTTCTTTCTTTCTTTCTTCCTCAAGCCTTCCTGAAGGACATACCATATGCCTGTAAGAAGCCTCAGTGGTTCCCAACCTTTCTAATGCCGTGACCATTTAATACAGTTCCTCGTGTTGTGGTGAATCATAATTTAAATATCTGTGTTTTCTGATGGTCTTAGGCGACCCTGCTAGTGGTTCTCAACCTGTGGGTCACTGCTGTAGAGCCTGAGACCATCAGAAAACAGGTCATGACCCACAGGTTGAGAACCGCTGCAGTCTACTAGAATGATGAAATGGAGAATGCTCTCTATTTCCACAAGAAGGAAAACCTTGAGGCAGTAAACCATGGGTTAGAGTCTGCTACTAAAAGATATTAAATGCTAAATTGATCTGCACCTTCAATCACGACTGGGGTATCAGAGCCCATGCTGCCGCAATGGGGAGTTATAATGCCAGCACCTTCAGAATAAATGCTGATGGTTGACTCATTTGACTACTTTCCTCACTTTGACTTTCCCTTGGTGCATCGGTTCTCAACCTGTGGCTCATGACCCACAACCTAAGACCATCGGAAAACACAGATATTTATATTACGATTCATTAACAGTAGCAAAACTATAGGTATGAAGTAGCAACAAAAATAATTTTATGGTTGGGGCTCACCACCACATGAGGAGCTGTCTTAAAGGGTCACGGCATTTGAAAGATTGAGAACCACTGTCTTGGTGGAAGAGCAAGGACAGACAGATGTAAAACCTCCTACACAAAATAAGGTCCGTGTTTCCACTAAGAAAATGCAGCCCATGGACACAGCTGCAAGCATGTGATCAAGAAGAAAAAGGCAGAGGAGGTTTTACTAAAGTGCTTATGAAGAGTAGTAAATATCAAGAGGATGCAAACGACTAAACATTATAAACTGGTGAACAAAAGGATAGATACAGAGGCAGTAAAGCTTCAAACAGACTGTGAAATTATAGCAGGAAGATTAAAGTTAGGTGAGGTAGATAAGAGATAAATCAAAGGACTTGTATGCATGCATATAAACATAACCAATGAACATAGACACTGGGGAGTTGGGGTATGCCTGGGAGGGAGGGGGCAATGGGGAGATATGTATAAAAAATTAAAAAAAAAACAGTCAACGCTAGCCAACAGCTGGAGCAGTCAGGCAACTACTATAAATACGCATTTTTAAATTGCACGATTGAATGAACTCATTGCAGTTAAAATACAATCACTTTTTTTTAAAGGCAAGGAGGTTGAGGAGTACATGAGAATGTACCTCACAGACCTCCAAAACCTCAGAGAGCTTAACAGAAGGGACCCCAATGCTGTGATCAGAAATCAATGGCCACATTTGTACCAAGGCGATGCTACCATGCAAGCTGCTTCCAGCCAATGAGGAGGCAGAGTAGACATCAGTCATGATCCAATGCCAATATGTTTGACAGCTGCCTGGTGGTCTGTGTGACAGGACCTTCGGCTGGTCACTTGTGGGCAACTTTCCACGCTGCATTTGGGGCCTGCTGCCATTTGTGATGACAGGCACATCAGAAAGGTTGGCAGTTCAAACAGCCAAGGAGACCACGGATCTCCATCATTTAAGACCAGCGCTTAAACCTTAATTTAATAACAGCCCCCCAAACCAGTAGCATTATTTTCCCCCCAAAAGAAGGGCTTTCTCTGGCTCATCTGTCCCACTCATCACCCCGCACTGTTCTCATTTCCAAAAGGGAGATAAAAATTTCCCTTTGAATTAAACACAAGGTCAAATAAAGGAAGTCACTGCGAGCAGGCCTTGCATTTTCTGTCACTGGACCAATTAAGATTTCCAGCTGTCAGTTTCTGATGTTGCGGCTCCATAAAAAATGACACTGAGAGGCACTGATCTGTGTCAAAGCGGCTTCAGAGGGAGAATTGGAACCAAAAATAATGATCGTTTTCATAGGATGTCACGCCATTAGATGAAAACATAAAAAGCAAAATGGTGCGGAGAATCTGCAATGTCATCCTCCTTGTCGAGGTGAGACCACGTTACACGGAAGCCAGCACCTCCCCCCACCTCTCCACCCCCCACTTCATGGTTGTCCTAGATCTGTAGTGGGTATCCTCTCTAGTCTCTCAGATAAATTCTGGGCAGTTAATGCTGATCTTTTAATTTTTTAAAAAAATATATTTTATTGATTTTTCACAGAAAGGAAGGGAGAGGGATAGAAAGTCAGAAACATCGATGAGAGAGAGACATCGATCAGCTGCCTCCTGCACACCCCCTACTGGAGATGTGCCCGCAAGTAAGGTACATGCCCCTGATGGGAATCATACCAGGGACCTTTCAGTCCACAAGCCGACACTCTATCCACTGAGCCAAACTCATCTTGGCAATGCTGATCTTATTTCAATTGGATATTTAATCTGCACACACACACACACACACACACACACACACACACACACACACACACACAGATACACACAGCCATATAATTCGCTCACTGAGTCCAAGTTGAAGAAAAGTACAGCATTTACAAGTGAAATGGGAAGTAAGTAGTGAAGGAAGTTAAGAACATCTAATGATCACCGCAAACAAGAAAGTGTTTCAAGGACAGAGATGAGAAAGGGTGCTCCTTGTCCCAGGGATAACTGGAGAAATAAGTTAGCAGCATTAATTGAACAAAAGTCTATTGGTGAGATGTGATTGAACTTAACCATAGAATGAAAGAATGGGAGGGGACATTATAATGATCTCATTATTTGAATATTTATTTTTTGGAAGATGGAATTCATTATTTTAGATTTCCCTAAGCCTGGAACAAAAAGTGTAAACTTTTGAAATAACTTTACACTCAAAGAATTGTTGTCATTCTGAAAACATTGCCAGGTTTCAGGTTGGTGTCTTGTTAGAAGATATGTTTTTCCATAGGCTATTGTCCTCTTTTGCTGCTGGTTTCAGTTTGATTATTGTAAATTACAGTGGTACCTCGAGATACGAGTGCCCTAACATAAGAGATTTTTAAGACATGAGCCATCAAGCGAGCGATTTTTGCTTTGAAATATGAGCAACATTTGAGATAGAAGTAATCGCATGGATCGGCTCGCTGCACACGACCCACCAGTTTACCATGACTTGAGCGTCTCATAGTTTCCCACGCCTCAAGGTTATGGAACAAATTAAACTCGTATCTCGAGGTACCACTGTAATCAGTTGGGTCTTGCTAGAATCTCAAGATTTATGCAAAGTAGGCCATCTTTTCTTGTACTTGTAAAAAATTCAGTCCTTTAGGTTCATTTTACCGAAAATACTAACTCCATCCAATTTTTGTATGACTGGAGCCTATATTTCTTCTTGCCCATTAACCTGGGGAGTCTTTGAGAGATGGTTCTGAATGTAGTTGATTTTACCCTTTGGGAAGTGATGAGATATTAACTAGTAGTGAGCTGGAGCCACTTGCATAGGTACCAAACCTTTAAGAATTTTATGAGTCAGTTATTAAACAGCCATTATTAAAATTTTACAATAAAAAACAAAGGAAAGACAAATTCATATTTAATCACTTCCCAATTATTTTACTGTTTTTTACTTTTATCTATGGCTATGGTTGTGTATGGCAGAAATATTGCATAATGGTATGCTACTGCATAACTTTTCTAAGTCTGTGCTCAATTACATCAGCCTGATAATTTGTTTCATTGTGTTTTTTTTGCCTTATTTATTAACATAGCTAACATATTAACCAACATTCATGCTGGAACTACAATACAAAGAGATTGACTATGAATGCAAGAGTTTTGTTAAAATCAATGAGAGCATTATATGAGAATCAATTAGCTATTTGAAAGAAAATATACTGCATATTCCATTAATAATTATTTTGCATATGCATGTCATCAGCAAAATTTATAAGTAACTTATATATGTGTATATTCATATTTTATACACATATACACATATATACATACATATATATGTATGTATATATGTGTATATATATATACACATACACACACACTAGAGACCCAGTGCATGAAGTTCATGTGTGGGGGTGTGTGTCCCTCAGCCCAGCCTGCACCCTCTTCATTCTGGGACCCTTCAAGGAATTTCCAACTGCCTGTTTAGGCCCAATCCTACCAGGATCGGACCTAAATGGGCAGTGGACATTCTTCTCACAATCCAGGACTGCTGGCTCCCAACTGCTTGCCTGCCTGCTTTCCTGATTGTCCCTAACCATTTCTGCCTGTCAGCCCGATCACCCCTTAACCACTCCCCTGGCAGCCTGATTGATGTCTAACTGCTCCCCTGCTAGCCTGTTTGTCCCTAACTGCCCTTCCCTGCAGGCCTAGTCCCCTCAATTGCCCTCCCCTGTTGGCCATGTTGTGGTGGCATCTTGTGTTCACATGGAGGCAGCTAACTTTGACCACTTGGGGGCAGCCATCTTGTGTGTTGGAATTATGGTCAATTTGCACATTAACCTTTTATTTTATATATATATATATATATATATATATATATATATATATATATATATATATGGTGGTAGGAAAGCCAATCGGTAAACATTAATCAGCAAATCACTGGATAAAGTTGACTAGCAATGAAACACCAGATAAGGAGGGCCTTACAATCCACACAAAATACATCTTTGCTATTCAGAGGAGTAGAAGTTACCCTAATTAATCTTTTCATAAATCTGTGAAAGTAAGTGGCTTTCATAAAATGTGGCAAAACTGCTCTGAGAAACCTGGAGTTTCTTTTAAGACTGGCACTTGAGTGAAGTAGGAGCTAACAAGGACCTTCTCATGATGGCAGGGTTCTCAGTGAAACTTCAAATTGAAGAGGAGTCATATTTTCTTTCAGGTTTTATTTCGGATGAACCTTAAATACTTTTAACTCTTTGTAATTTGCCCCTACTCCAAGAAGAAGAAAAAATAATTAAGCATGATTCACCTTCTAGTTAGCGCTTATATTTTGGAGATGCATGGAATAAGAAGTGTTTTGCAGCTCCTTTCCTATAGATTTCTTCTATACAGTTCTTTTTAAAAATAACATGAAGTACTTTTAAAAGCACTTTCAATAGGTGATTGAGTTGATTTCAGTGCACAAATACATATGCATAGGAATGTCTTGCATCATTTACAATAATAATAAAGTGAAAGTAACATAAAAAATGGACCAGCTAGCCTGGCCAGCATGACTCAGTGGTTGAGTGTCAACATATGAATCAGAAGGTCATGATTTGATTATGCCTGGTCAGTACACATGCCCAGGCTGCTGGCTCGATTCCCAGTAGGGGGCATGTAGGAGACAGCTGATCAATGATCATCCCTCAACATTGATGTTTCTATATCTCTTTCCTTCTCCCTTACTCTATGAAATTAAAATAATAATAAAATGGACCAGCTAAATGCCTTACAGAAATCTACCCAAGCAATTCTATTTAATCATTGGAAAGAAGGAGAAATCTATACGCAACAACATGGAATGGCGTCAAGTGAATAAAGTCAGACCAGTCTGCACAGTTTGAGTGTATTATTGAAAAATTATAAGTATACTCTATTGATTAAAAATAGAAAAAAATTTTTGGAGATTTCATTTTAAACAGCTTACACCAATAACATCTGAGGAATGGGGAACTTGGATTGGGCAGTTTTTACATTTAATTTTTTCTTTTACATAGTATTCACTTCTCTCAATGACCAAGCATTAATCCAATAATAACAAATATCAAAAATATCATCTCAGAAATCAGATGTTCTGGGTAGATTTTTGACCTTTGCTTCTTCTTACAGGTGGAAGTGGGGATGGAGGACTCAGAACACTGACAGCCCAAATACTTGCAAAACCTCCAGCTTCCTCCAAGGTTGTTATAACCCTCGTATTCAGAGGAGAAATGAAGACATATAATCTATTCACACATGAGAATCATGTGGCGTGGAAGTGTTAAGTCATATAGGTTTTTAAGATCCTGAAGATCTGGTAAAATATAACCAGTTCTCTCTCTTACTCATGATGCTATCATCTCTAAACTAGAGGTTGCTTAGTGAAGTTAGTGGCAAATAAATTAACCCCTGAAAGGATTAGCCTTTACATGTGCTTAGCCAGAAGGGGAATTTGCACACTCCTCCAAGAACACACAGACAGGTAAAAAGGAATGGGGTATTTTTGATAACTAGAGGAAAATTTCCTTTTATAATTGCTCTTAGCTTATAGGCTTTCAAAGCCATGCCGTGCAGATCTTTCTACCTTGCCTCAGTGGATCCAAAACTCTTGAAAAATTAGTGGGCCACTGCAACACATTTTCAGTCCCATAAGCTCAGACTAGCTCAGGGTGAGAAGATATCAAAATGGAAGAGGAATGGCAGTTGAAGGGAAAAGAGCAATCAAAAGAGGGGCAGCCAAAACCGGTTTGGCTCAGTGGATAGAGTGTCGGTCTGCAGACTGAAAGGTCACAGGTTCAATTTTGGTCAGGGGCATGTACCTTGGTTGGGGGCACATCCCCAGTGGGGGGCGTGCAGGAGGCAGCTGATTGATGTTTCTCTTTCATCGATGTTTCTAGCTCTTTCTTCCTCTCCCTTCTTCTCTTTGGAAAATCAATAAAATATATTAAAAAAAAGAGGGGCAAGTGAGAATAGTGGAGAGAAAAATAAGTCAACCAAGTCAGACATAGGGATACCAATTATTTTGTCTCATGATGTGCAAAACTGAACTTAAATTATTATCTGATCCCTCTTTCAGATTAAAAATAATATTTAAAATAAACCTAATTCATTATCATGTTACATGCCTATAGACATTTAGCCATCCTGGGTAGCAGGGATCATTTCACCCCACTATTCCTTCCACCTCAAAGGTAGGAAATGTTATCATATTCTACCCATACTCTCACTTGTTTATTCAGTCACTTTTTTAGCATGCCCTGAGCGCTAACTCTTTGCTAGATATGGTGCTTCATGCTGGTGGTAACAAACCTAGCTCAGATGTATTCTCTGCAGTCACAGCCACAGGTATTTCCGTGATCTCGTCTCCTCCCAGACTCCCCTCCTTCCCTTTAATTCAATCACTTTTTCTCTTCATTATGCCATCTGTTGTCACACCTTGAGAAATTTGTAATGCGTGGTTGCTCTACTTGGGAAGCCCTTTCCTTAGACATCCACATGGCTATCTCCTCACTCCCAATCCGGTCCTTGCTCAGATGCTATTTTCTTAAAAAGGCCTACCCGGTCCAACTCTATTTTTGCAGCAGCTAATTCCTTAGCATGATTCCCTTTAGCATGTATTAACCATATACTTTACTTATCTAAGTTTGTAAATTAGTGTCTATCTCCCTGCTGTACAATGGAAGCTTCTTAGAAGAAAGGGTTTAGTGATTTTGTTCGTTGAGTATCCTGAGTGCTCATGGTCTGGTACAAAGCAGTTGTCTCAAAATGCCTTTGTTGAGTAGATGAGTGAGTAGATGACTATGAGACACACAAGAAATGCTTTGACTTTCCTGCACTTGCTTTCTAGTTTTGAAAGGCCTTCCTTCTGTTTCTGAGCTGTACTAACTTAAATCTCCTCCATTTCCAATTCCAGGTTATGCTTCTCTGAGTCAAGTTTTTTTCTTTCCTTCTGATACTTGGGTGCTGTTGTTTTTGGCTATGGTATCAGTTGCTTTCTATTAGAATTCCCAAAACCTACTAAGAATTACTTATAAAATCACCTTCCATGATATTTAAGTGACAAAATGGTAGATAGCACAAAGTGGCCATGTATGAGAGAAAGAATATGTGAGTAACATGTATTACTTATAGTAATATAGAGGGAAGACTAGGGGCTAGGAAAAGATACAGAACAACTGGAATGGGGAAAAATAGAGGGGAATGTTTCACCAATACTTTCAGAAAAGTTGGATAGAAAATTCTTACACTACGTCACTTTAGCCTACATACTAAATTCTCTATTCTTCTGTCAAAGATGATCTGATTCAAAAATCTAATAAAGATGTTCTGATAAGCCAAATATCACTAAAATATATTCTAAATCTCTGGGTTACAAAGACTTTTATTCCCAAGAAATGCTTCCTTCTAAAAAATAAAATTCAAATCAATAAAAGTGTCTTATGAATATTATATCTGCCCTGCCTCCAGGAAGGATATGAAAGTCTCTTGAACATTCGTGTTGTTTCTGAACTGCTGTTATAGTCCAACCCAAAGAATGTTCATTTTTAGGCCTGAATTAGTCAATTCTAATTCCCTGAGATGATACGTCTGACTTTTCTTATGACGGGAGGGGGGTAGAATTAATGAGTTGGCTTGGAATCCTGAAAGAGTTGTCATATTCCGCTATAGACTTGTTATGTGGCTTTGGCAAATGAAGTGTCCTCAAGTGAATTGTGGTTTCCTCATCTGTAAAATGAGTTAATTTGAAATAGCTAATCTCTCAGGTCACTGTAATGCCTGATATAATATGATTTTACAAAGTAATTTACGAGATGTTGTAAGATTTCTCTCGCAGCTGGAGGTAAATTGCCTTACAGAAAGCAGTGGCCTCTCTATAAGTGTTTTCTGGGAAGTGGCTTTATATTTCTCACTCGGAGAACTGAGAAACCCAGCTCCTAGTTCTGTAGCCCTAGCAACCTGAGCAGAAAAATCCCCTTTCTCTCCGTTACTTTCGCTTAAGTAACTAACAAGTTACATCCATAAAGTAATTCAGCTGAATAAATGGCAGGATCAGCACTCCTAGCCTTGAGCCCAGCTGTGTATTGTTCATCATTATATACAGAAAGTGTTTTTCAGGAGTCTTGGTGCAGTCAACAGTGGTCAAAAAGTAAGAAGAAAAAAAAATCATCTGAGGATGGGAGAAAAGATTCTTACCTAAAAATCAGTGTTAAGAGCTTTCCTTTGTATATATTATGAAGGATTTGAAGTAAGGAGTAAATGTTCTATGAGTCAGCTACTTACCCATTAATCTTTTAATTGTTTAAATCTCTAATGATTAGAAAGGGTTGCATCAATTATAAAGGTTGTGGCAGCCTCCAGAGCAAGAGGACTGCAGGCAAACCAGTGCAGTTGTGAAGACAGCCGCACACTCTTGTAGGTTTGCTCTTGAAAATGAGGATGAAAGTTCTGTGTGATTCTGAATGGACCTCCTCTGGCTTCCTAGTTGTCAAGACTAAAGACATCTAAAATTGAGAACGAAAGCTAGTTCTGTTTTGTCTATAACCTTTTCTCTCAAAGCAGGAGACCTTGAGAGGAAGTCTAACTTTATCGCCAAGTAACTTCGGATAAGTCAATCTAACTCTTAGATGCCATGGAATTAGAATGGTCCGAATACAGTTTGGATGAAGTCATATTTAAGAGCAACTTTCTGCTCTCCCATTCCATAGTTCTGGGAAACTTCACTCCTCTTACCATCCCCTTCTCCTTGTTTATAGTAAGTGATGCTCTTCAGTTGGTAGAATGTTCTAAAAGCCATTATAGCCCCGTCACCACCTCTTCCTAGGTCTGGCCGTCATGCCTCATGAATAGTTAGATCAATATCAAGTAGTCTTTATTCCCTACCCCTACAGTCAATCTCTGTCTTTAGTGCCCCCAAATCAGCCCAGCATCCAGGACATGGTGATCTAGAAGGCTTAAATTGCAAGTGCCATGATGGGAAGAACATGCCATTGTAAGAAAGACACTGGAGACAATAAAAGAGTTCACACTGATGGAATTGACTCATCAAGAATGACAGCCAGAAGAAGGGTTCTTGTAAATGAAAATTTCATAAAAGACGCCAGGGTGTGTGATGCACGGAAGGAGATGAAATTGTGAAGAGTGGTGTCACTGAAAAAGAAAGCAGTGTGGGCAGAACCTAATGGGTTGCAGTGCAAGACAGTAAATGATGCTGGAGACCCTCAACCTTTCTCACTTTACGTCTGCCAGAGAACTCATCTACGCAATTGCCGGTAGAATGGTGAGGTCATTAGCACAGAAAAGAAGGAGGGAATGGATAGAGCTGCAGTAGGTCTTGGCTCTAAAAGTACTTAATGAGTTATGATCAAGTTTTTTTTTCAACTCTCAGAGATGCAGGAATTATGTATGGTGCTGACAATCAGGTTGTAGAAGCACAAAGTCAACCATTGAGCCAGCGTATGTGTTGCATTATAGATCCAGATAAGCTTGGTCTTCCCAGAACTCATAAATTATTTTGTGAAATCACAGAGCTGGGTGGTAGTGAGGTAGATATAAAATCCAGGAGATGAAAGCTAACATCATCTCAGCCAGATATACGAAAATCCCCGAACCACAAGGTGGGATAGAACAAAAAACACGCAATGTCCACCAGCTGAAGAGATGCCAGTCTTGAGACTGGGCAGAGTGCAACTTTATTAACCTTATGACTACCTGGGATGGGCGTTTTTGAAGAATAAGAATATGGAATTCCAGAAATAGAAATTGGAACAAAGGTTTGAGCTAATAATCTCTAAAGCTTGCTCACCTTTTCCTACGCTGACTGAATAACTGTAACTATTTTTATCAACTGTAACCTGTCTATATTATCCAAACAGCATAGTATTAGATTTTTTTGTTTGTTCATATTGAAGATAATTTTTCAATAATGACAAGCATGCTATGAAAAATCTTCCTGTTTTTTTTTTCTTTACAACAACCCTTAAAAGATGTAAATTTGATTGACATCTGGTAAGTTAATATTTTAAAACATTTGGAATATAATTTTAATATGGATTTTTTTCTAAGTAAAGTAAAACCTGTAAGTATCTTTTTAACAAGTCACAAACAATTGTAGAAAATAAAAATTCAGTCTTCCCAACTCTTGAAAACAATATTCAAAAAGTGAAAATAACAACAACAACAATAAAACAGTTACTACTAGTAATTATTGAGTTGTGGTGAATTTTTAAGTCACATTTCCTTATTGAATATTTTCATTGATCCTGAGTGTTAGGTATGCTTATTTTCATTCATATTTTACTTGCTTTAGAAAGTAACTCTTTGTCTAGCATTCATTGAATTAAGAATTTACCATGGATCTACCACACACACACACACACACACACACACACGTGTGTGTGTGTGTATGTGTATGTGTGTGTAAGGGCATGTAAACTTCTAAAAGACTAGGATATATGGTTTTCTCCATATTCTCAAATTGCTCTGCAACCCTTTCCCTTGAAAAGGATTTAAAAATCTTTTGTAAACTGATATTAGAAAGAAAGGAATTTGGCCTGAATTTTTAAAAAGGAAGGAAAAGTGTGCAGAAGAAATGGAGTGAGGTGTAGGAGTTTTCAGCTAGCATGCACTGCGTTTTCTCAAGAACATTAAAATGTGTCCTTTGACTAGTGATGTGTACAGTTTGCTGAATTGTATGCCAACCTTCCCCCTTTGCTCTTCCTCCAGTGTTAAATATAATACATGAAATATGACCTAAGCTATTAGTCTAAACATTATTCTCATTAGTTTTAAAGCACCATTATTGCTCCAAATGGCAGCCTGCTTCACCTTGGCTCTGCGTTCACATTCAGGAGCAAATAAAACTTGCTATGCCCCCCTCCTCCTCGACCATGCTGAGCCAAAAAGCCGAGCTCAGTATCTCCAATTCCAGCTGTGATTTTATTGTGCTTTGCATCAAGCATAGCTTCAAAAAGATGCCGGAAAGATTTCCCTCGGTTTTCACATCAGAAGGGTTTGCACAAAAATTACTGTGCGGTAGGGGGTCACTGATAAGAAATCGCAGAAGGAAGAAAAATGCAGGGATAGCGAGGCTCATGGAGAAGGTTTGTGAAGGATTATCAATGTCTTAAAAAAATGTTTTCTGGTGGAAAAGCGGTACAATCTGAAGCACAGTCAAAGAGTCATTTACAACAATCTGCAGTTGTTCAACACTAGATGCGACTGCAAATAGACGCAATGGGTCAAAAGAAGGCCATATGGATATGGTCAATTGAACTTATTTCAACTTCTCTTGTACGGGTGTCATTGCCTTCCCCAAAGACCAGGGAGCCTTGTAGTTTCTGGAAGGGGCAAAAGAGAGATTCACACTATAACTGGATGGTCAGAACAGAAATTCCTTCCTATTTTTCTTC
This sequence comes from Lasiurus borealis, assembly GCA_004026805.1. Classification (NCBI taxonomy): domain Eukaryota; kingdom Metazoa; phylum Chordata; class Mammalia; order Chiroptera; family Vespertilionidae; genus Lasiurus; species Lasiurus borealis. The sequence goes on from PVJN01004861.1 coordinate 18,527, forward strand.
AGAAAGTATTTTTAAATTGGAGCTATGATCACTGCCATTATTGTCTTCCACTGATAAAAATCCTGCCCTCTATTGCATTATCTCTCTCTCTCTCTCTCTCTCTCTCTCTCTCTCTCTCTCTCTCTCATCAATACATAATATTACCTTAAATATATAACAACCAAGAAATCTTAACCATAAAGTATTTTGAGATTTTTCAGTGCTGCCTTGCTAGCCAAACAGGCCCAGTTATGCCTGGTGTAGTACTCTTCTTTCTGTTCTCTTCTCTTTTCCATCTCTACCTCCTCCTATTTTTCCTCTATATTTCTTTAAACTCCTTTTCTCATTTTTTTCTTAATTTTGGCATGAAAAGCTCCCACATGTATTAAATTCCTGGTAAAACATGTTGTCATCTACCATATATGGAATCTCTACCATGTCCCAACAACTGTATTAAATACCTGTAATGCATTTCCCCTCCTCATAGCAATATCGCAATTAAACCTATTACCCCCATTTTACAGATTGGAAAAGTGAATTTGGGGCAGTATTGTGATGCCCATTTTTCAATAGTTACAGAGTTTAAACCTTATATATTGCAGAGGGCCACACCCATTTTCAGTGTATGGTAAAATGGACACAACTAATGCCACAGGCCAGGTAGTATAGCCACAACTGATGCATGCAGACCGGGTAAAAAGAAGTTTGGCCAAATCTTTAAAGGGAAAAGTCACCTCAATTTCTTGTCACCCCATCCCTAACTAGAGGAGAACAGCAGGTCTACCAGCAACTCAAATGCCATTGGGTAGGTATATCAGGTGACACAATTGTTAACTCTACCACACAACACTGATACTCTGTCAGGTATAATCCCTATTAATTCATCCACCCACATATGTCCTTCAATTCCAGCCACACATTATTTATGTGGAAAAGACCAATTCATATAAATAGTAGTACACTGCTACCATGATGGCTGGCATCCCCATGGTTGTTCATCCTGCCCAGAACACTCTCTTTACATTGATGCATCTGTCTTTCAAGATGCGAGCAAATTTCTAACATCTTCTTAGAAATCTCTCCTCTGACTATTCCAGCACACACTTAGCTCTCCCCCAGTACTGACCGCTCACAATGCACACTGCCAACACCTACCTAAGCACTCCATTCAATAACAGTTCTTCCTGGGCAGGATGTCTTGAAGAAAGCAGCCACTAATTATGCATTAGTCTTTCCCTTTGGTTCTTAGCATTGTGCTAAAACCCCATACTGCCCAGACTGGAGTATTCAATCTAAAATCTCCATTTCCTGGTAAGAATTGCAGGAAAGTGATAGGATCTGTCCAGCTGCTCAAACTGTTTTCATCACAGTAGCAGTGTACTACTATTTATCTGAATTGGCCTTTTCCACATAAATAATGTGTAACCATGTCCATGTTTTCTCAGAATCTACTCTCTAATTTCTCTCTGAACACATCAATCTTACTTTTATGCCTTGTTTGACTATACACTGGTTGACATCCATTCACATGATAAATGCAAAAGAATTCTCCATGACCACCGCAGGCCTCTCACCCAGGCCACCCCATGCCCCAAGGCAACACCCAACTTGATCCAGGACACCCTTCAGGGCAAACCAGCTGCCCACCCATGCACCGGGCCTCTATCCTATCTAATAAAAGAACAATATGCAGATTGACCACACAAGATGATTGCCTCCATGTGGACACAAGATGGCCACCACAAGATGCCACCATAAGATGGCCACCAGCATGGGAGGGTAGTTGGGAAGGACCAGGCCTGCAAGAGAGGACAGTTGGGGGTGATTAAGCCAGCAGGGGAGGGAAGTTAGAGGTGACCAGGCCTACAAGGAAGGGCAGTTGTGGGTGACCAGGTCCACAGGGTAGGACAGATAGAGGCAAACAGGCTGGCAGGGGAGCAGTTAGGCATCAATCAGGCTGGCAGGGGAGTGGTTAGGAGGTGATCAGGCTGACAGACAGAAGTGGTTAGGGGCAATCAGGAAGGCAGGCAGGTGAGCAGTTAGGAGCCAGCAGTCCTGAATTGTGAGTGGGATGTCTAACTGCCCGTTTAGGTCCAATCCTGGATCGGGCCTAAATGGGAAGTCGGACATCTCTCAAGGAGTCCCAGATTGGAAAGGGAGCAGGCTTGGATGAAGGACAACCCTCCCTCCACGCACAAATTTTGTGCACTGGGCCTCTAGTACTATATACATTTGCCTGTGTCTTCCTTTTGTACTTACTATGTAAATAGCACACATGATAAAGTCAGCTATAGCTTCATGATTGCTTTTAAGGGTTGTATTGTGGATATAATCTATTTTGACAATATGCTGTTTCTAAATATTTTACATTATACTCTTTAAATACTATATTTTACACTTAAATGCTATTATATATTATAAGTAACTCAGCAATGACAGCCTTGTTTGATGTCACACTTTCGAAGATGCAAACACAGAAGTTGTTGAAGCCATGAATTGGTGATATCACATATGATGTAGGGGTGTGATGGTTGTTGGGAAAGATAAAAACTAATAAACAACAACCAAAAAGAGCCAGGGAGACTATTTCTGAGACTATAGAAAGTGAAGGTGTGAGTGTAAGGGCTTATAAATCTTAAATTCCTGACTTTCCACCAAATTAGGTGGGGTGGAGAGGGAGAGTTAGAGGAAGTTCAAAGATGGAAATAATCAGAAAGTCACTAACTTTGGTGCTGAATTTATATAGTAACAAGTTTCCTGGCCCACAAATAGCAGAGGTCTGGAGTGATGAGACAGGTGTGGCCACACACACACACACACACACACACACACACACACACACACACACAGTATATGTACAGTTTCTCGGTATATAAATTCATGAGATTTATAAAATTGCCACCAGAGAATGATAGAGAGAAGTGATTCAAAGACTGAAATAAAAGTTGGGAAGACGAGTAGACAGATAAAGGGGTCCTTAGTTAGACAGGAAAAAAAACAAACACTAGGAAAAACAGGAGTGCTGAAAACAGAAAAATAAAATATTCAAAAAGGAAAAAGGACTCACTTGGCTTAGGAAACTTGAAGATGAGGGTCTTCTAAAAACTTGAATGAATAATGCTCAATGAAATGATTCCAAAGTTTAAGAAAAAAAATCCAACTAGGCAGAGAAATAGTGTCCAGGCTATATGAAAAGAATGGCCTTTCCTCATTTTCTCTATCTGACAGTTTAGCTGGAAATGCAGCAAATATATCAACTGGAATATTAGGATTATTCATTTACATTAAACTATCAGTCCTCAGATTGCCCAGTTCTCTCGGGGTCAGTCCCCCATCTCTAAAATGCTGATAATAATGCTTGCCACTTAGGATTAGTGGATAGGATGTTAGCAATGGCACATAGACATCTCAGGATGAAATACTCCAAGAAGACACAACATGTCATTATCCTCAGCACTGTCCTCTTTCCTGTAGGAGATTGCTTAAATTATCTCTCACCTACCCTTGAGCCCTGGCAGGGGCTTCTGGAAGGTCAAGCTCGATTCTCCTGCTCTCCGGAAGACTGTGCAACCTGCTAACCTTGCCAATGAGGCAGAAACAGCTGAAGCCGGGCCATCTTCACCTCCCGGGATGGCTCCAAACATTGCAAGGTACACGAGCGTTCAATGAGCAGTGAGTGCAGGGTTCTGAACACAGTCTTTTGTGAAGACTGAGAGTCAGAAACAAATAAATCCCAGGGGATCTTAGAAGCGGTGGGAACCCATGATTATCACCACAAATCGAAGGACCCAGTTGGCTGGGGAAAGGATGCCAAACCTGCACTTATCATTTCTGCTTGTACCCGCAAAACAGAATGTTGTTCACGCGTAGATTGTTCTTCCAAATTATCACCGGACATAATAGAACTGAATGGCCAGCGCTGTGTAACCGAAAAGAACAATAAGCAGGCCAGCTCGACAATTCTGGTAAATGATTGCATTTGTGTTCATGAAAAGACATGCGTGGGAAACTTGTTTTATTCTGCTCGAGTCCTAAAAATTTGCAGGGAGAAAGAGAATGATGAGTTGATAGAGATTTATTGGTTTGTGTAAAACAAAAGCAACGATATTTTTAAAAGGTACCTCAAAAGCCTTATTAATTGATGGCTGGCCTATTTTTTTTTTACAAGGTCCTGAAAAGAAGAACAACGCAATATGCTGCTCTTCAAATCCATAAGGACGTTCTCTACCACCTTGCCTGCCAGATAAAGCGCGGTGTCGGGAGAGCTGAACATCTGGGTAGCAGTCGGATAAAAATATCTGGGACGACATCACCATATGTTGCAACAAAATGGCCAACTCCGTTCACCCAGGCTTTGTTTATGGTTTATATTAATGGACTCGGTCAGGGTAGCCAGGCAACCAACTAGGAGCGTATGTTGTTCACGGTGCAGCTGCCTGAACTCCGTACTCAGAGGCAGTGCATGGGTAGACATCCCCTGTCTGCACCCAACCACCTGAGTGGTGACAGCATCAGACCCTTGGTAAAACTCCCGGATGTTCAAATATTCACTTTACCTGCTTAACAAGTGCCAGACTATTGAGTTGATGATGATGCTCTTCTTTCTTTCTTTTTTTATAAAATATATTTTATTGATTTTTTTACAGAGAGAGAGGGAGAGAGATAGAAAGTCAGAAACATCGATGAGAGAGAGACATCGATCAGCCGCCTCCTGCACGCCCCACAGTGGAGATGTGCCTGCAAGCAAGGTACATGCCCCCAACTGGAATCGAACCTGGGATCTTTCAGTTCGCAAGCTGACGCTCTAACCACTGCGCCAAACTGGTCTCAGCAGATGATGCTTTTCTTGAGAGAGTTCAGCAGAAAAGAGGGGAAGGTGATGAGAGCAGGCATATATTTCTATTTGCATTTATTTAGTAGACATTCCCACATATAACAGGTATCAACAATCACACACACACACACACACACACACACACACACACACACACATATGTGCAAAGATTAATTGACTATTATCTCTATTCACACAATTTAGTGTAAGGCCATTATGTGAATGGAAGAGCAGGCAAGAACACATCCAAAGATTCAGATATATTTTGTTCTTACTCTGAGTTTTTCTTGTTGCTCTCTTTCTAGTTCTTTAAGTTGTAGGATTAGATGCGCTATTACCACTTTTTTCCTTGTTTCTTAAAATAAGCCTGCAGTGCAATGAATTTTTCCCCTCTCAGGACTATTTTCATTGTGTCTCATAGATTTAGGGTTGTTGTGTTTTCATTTTCATTTGTTTCCAGGCTGTAATTTTTATTTCTTCTTTGATCTCTTTGTTGACCCATTCATTAATTGTTTAATAGCATGCCATGTAACCTCCATGTGTTTGATAGTTTTTTTAAATTTTTTATTGTAGTTGATTTCTAATTTTATGCTATTGAGATCTGAGATTATACTTGTTATAAATTCAATCTTCCTGAATGTGTAGAGACTTAGCCTGTGCCCTAATACATGTTCTATCTTTGAAAATGTCCCATGTGCTCTTGTGGATTTATATATATTTTGGCTTCACTTTGCTCATCCATCATTATCTCTCTCTACTACCAGCATCAGTTATAATTAGCTAAGTGTCCTCACTGCTCTTATTACCCTACTTATGCCAAGATCATCCCCCACATCCAGAATTTGTTCTTTTTCTTCCCATATGAAAATCTTTGCTTCTGACCAATTAAACTCTATCCATTTTTCATTGTCTAGCTCAAGCCTTGTTATCTAAAGAAAAGGTTATCTCTTCACCTCTTCACTTCATCTTTGGAATATCTGCAGATAATAATTATATTCAAAACACTATATTGCTCCTCATTCATTCATTCAACTTGTAATAAGAATGCATGCAAGGGCTAGAGGGACTTAAAGGCACGTGATCCTCTGACCTTACTCCTTCTTCCTTAGATTAACAGTCCTATCCAAAAGTACTGTTAATCTAAGGAAGTAGGAGTAAGGTCTGAATATCAAAGATGGACTTCTTGGATAGAGAGGAAGCAAGACCTACAGACAAATGCCCACTCTAGGCTAACAGGGATGACAAAAGTCCGATGAACAGAATTGGTCAAACTGGCACCTCTCACATCCTGCATTTAGAGCCTGGTTTACGTGCTCAGGAGCAAAAACTCTCACCCAAATGCCCTATGGCTCCATAGAGCTGTACACACAGAACGTGTATCTGAAATGAGCCTTCGGTAGTACTTGAATGGAAAGAGGCTGCCAGAGGCAACTCAATCTGTAACATCCCTGCTGAGTGGGAGACAGTGGCAGCAGATATGTCAGCATGCTAGACCCCAGCGCAGGGAAGGATGCTCTGTCAGCAGCTGGTCTGCTGAGGCCCAGATGCAGCTGAACTTCCTAGGGGAGACGGCAGAGTTCTGGCTGCCGAACTCTGGAGGAGGTACACACTGATAGGAAGCTAAGTGAACCACCACTGAAGGAGCTTGCTGTAGGACTCCCCGGTTTGTTGGTTTCTGAATCTATAACATGAGGGAGTTAGGCGCAGAATCACATGGTATTTATTAAGTTCCCACCAGGATACAGCCTGTGATATGCATTATTCCATTTATCCTTGCAACAGCTATGCAAAATCACTACTGTTCTAACATTTAAACTGCAATGAAAAATTTGCAAAAATTGCCCGAACTGGTTTGGCTCAGTGCATAGAGCATCCACCTGCAGACTGAAGGGTCCCAGGTTCCATTCCAGTCAAGGTCATGTGCCTTGTTGCGGCCACATCCCCAGTAGGGGGTGTGTAGGAGGCAGCTGATGGATGTTTCTGACTTTCTATCCCTCTCCCTTCCTCTCTGTAAAAAGATCAACAAAAAATATTTTTTAAAAATTTGCAAAAATCAATAACAGCTAGTCATATGGTACAGCTTCAATCAGCAACCCACTAGAACAGGGATTAGGGAATGATATCCAGAGGTCAAAGATGTTTTGCTACCTGTTATGTTAAATAGTTTTATTTTTTTAACACAGATACACCCCTTTGCTATGTATAAGTGATGGCTGCTTCACCGCTGCAATGACAGAATTGAATCAATGGAATAGAGACTATCTTCCCTGCAAAGTCAAAATCATGTATTTACATCTTCATGGAAAAAGGTTTCTGCACTAGCTGGTTTTGCTCAGTTCACAGAGCTCCAGCCTGTGGAATGAAGGGTCCTGGGTTCGATTCTGGTACAAGGCACATTCCTAGGTTGTGGGAATCAATCCTCAGTATGGCAGGGGTGGAAGGGCTGGGGGGCGGAAGGGGAGTGAAAAAGACATCATCATTGATGTTTCTCTCTCTCTCCCTCTCCCTTCCTCTCTGATTCAATTACATTATATTTTTTTAAAAGAAAAAGGTTTCTAAACCTTATACTAGACTATAAGCTGCATGAGGTTAGGATGTTATCTGTTATGTTCTCTGCTTCTCAGCACCTAAAACATTGCCTGGCATAGGAGAAGTGCTGAGGAAATTTATTTTCATGGCTGAATCAATGACTCCATATCTGTGTGATTCCAAATCTCAAAATCTTTACTTTTTACTCTTTTCTTTCTACTAAGCTACAAACTGTGTTTTTGTTTAAATAAAGATCTGATTCAACAAAAATCCCATCATATTTAGAAGGAACTTGTCACCAAAATATAACTAAAATAGAATATTAATATGGGTGCTTTGTTTTCAACTAAATCCTGGTCATCATTAACAAAAGGCCAGGATAACATTCCAACTTTGGTGATTACCTTGCACCTCTAAAATGGTACTGTGCACTTGAAAAGTAACTTGAAAGACAGAGAGAGAGTTCCATACTCATTCTCTATTGATGATTTTCTAATACACCTGCTTCACTTTGCAAGTGATGAAGGCATTTTCCTATTGAGGGGTATTATTTATTCATCCAGAGTAATAAAGACAGTAATAAATGGTGATTATATTATAGTTCTTGCTGTGATCTGAAAATCCAGCTGGAAGTAGCTTCACCTTCTTTAGAGCTAAAAATAACAGAAGCTGTACCACTCAGCCCACAGTGCTGCTGAAGAAACACCAGGCTGCTGGGAGCCTGTTTCTTTTGTGCACAGCTGCAATCTCTTCGCCTGTAGGTGTTTTATTTTTATTATTGCAGCAAAGAGATGATAGGTTTTGTTCAGATTTTCTCGGGACCAGGTGATTGAGTGACTTCATATTCAAGTTACTGAACCCACTATTTCTTAACCTTTATTAAAGTGGTCTGCCCACCAACACATGATATCAAAGAAAGTCAGCAGGCTTACTTTTGTTGATGCTGGAAGGTTTCAAAGAGACTCTAGAGCAGTGGTTCTCAACCTTCCTGATGCCGCGACCCTTTAATACAGTTCCTCATGTTGTGGTGACCCCCAACCATAAAATTATTTCCATTGCTACTTCCTAACTGTAATTTTGCTACTGTTAGGAGTCGTATTTAAATATCTATGTTTTCCCATGATCTTAGGCTCCACATTAGCAGTTCTCAACCTGTGGGTCATGACCCCTTTCACAGGGGTCAGCTAAGACCATTGGAAAACACAGATATTTACATTATGACTCATAACAGTAGCAAATTGATAGTGATGAAATAGCAACAAAAATAATTTCATGGTTGGGGATCACCACAACATGAAGAACTGTATTAAAGGACTGCGGCATCAGGAAGGTTGAGAACCACTGGTCTAGAGAATGCTGTTGTTTCAATTAGCCCAGGGTCCATCCTTCCTTCTCCGGGAAATAGCACTTCTGATTTTGCTCCCTCTGCTGTGACTCTAGGTCATCGTGCTGGGTTTGTCCTGATAATGAGCTCCAGGAAATCCGTCCCTCATTCAGGTGTCACCAGAAATACAACTCTGTTATTCAAATCTGCAGTGACTGTGTCAGTGATGCTCACGTGACCCAGAGTAAGCCAATGAATGGCAGGGCTTAAATATCTGCTCAACGACCACAGCATGGGTTATAACTTGTGAGAACTCTGTAACTGTTCACAGTTATTTTGAACATTGAAGGGGAAGTTACTGCTTGAGTTTAAATCCAACTAAGAGAAATATTGCTCCAAAAAAGTGAGGAAAGCAACATTATGATTTATCTGATAACCTAATCTGAATTCATAAAACTAAGGGTACCTCAAATTAACCCTAGAGTACTTACTTTTGTGACAATGGCTTCTCTCTTTTGCTTAAGGCAGGCTGAACTGAGTTTACATCACTTGCAACCCAAAGAACCTTGACTGATTGAGCAAACTTGCTCATGTGAAGCTGTCTCTTTCTGAAGAGTTCAGATGTTTAACAAGGATATCCGATTTGAATGGAAGGAGAACTAATTTCGGAGTCAAAAAGCTTCAATTCAGTTGCATCCTTTTAATGATCCGAGTCTTATTGAACTCGTCTGTGACAAGGCTATAATAATATCTTACCTGGCTCTATTACAGGTTGTTGTGAAGATCAAAGGACACAATTAATGTGCAAATTTTCCAGACACTGAAAGTGTTGTGTAGAAGTAATGGCGGATCAATTTTCTTTATAAAATACAGAGGCCCATTGTGTTTCACGGAAAGATGAATTACCGAAACCCCTTTGTGTTCGAGTCATTACAGAAGTACAAAGCGTCTCATTATGAACGTATTGAGTTTATGAACTTGACTCCTCTCGTGTATTCTTATAGAAGTTTTATGGCAACGACAAGGAAAGCTGGGGATATACCCAGTGTATGTTCCAGGTGAGGACATTCATTCTCTCATTCATTCAGAAAACATTTTGGAGCACCAACTACCAAGTAAGGTGTTGGGGAAAATTAAAAAAAAAATCCTAGAGATTTAGACAGCAAAACATCCCAGGTGCAGCTGGAGATAGACCGATATATAAATAATTGAAATGTGATAAGAGAAATGCTATGTTAGAGATAAGAATCAAATACGAAAGAAGCAAAGAGAGGAATCCACTATCTATGCTTAAAGATACTGGGAAATGTTTCGGTTAAAACCTTGACCTTTAAACTGTCTCCAGGGATAAAGTACAGTGCTCCAGGGGAACAGAATTGAAGGAGAGTCTGCAAATTGTAGACCTAAAGGTGACAGTGGAGATCAAAACAGCTGTGAGCAACAGATATGACACCACATTTTTATTGAGAACATTTGTATTTTGGTATCAGATCTGCTGAGAGCTCACGGTGTGACCTTGCTAAGGCCGCCTTATTTCTCTGCCCTTAAGTCTCAATGTAGAAAAGAGGAGGTCCGCTGACCATTAGCATATATTCCAGCTCAAAGAGCCTATAATGTCCACCTAAAATGTCACTTAGTAGATGCAAAATTCTGAGATCTAAAACACTAAGCTGCTCAAAGAATGGGTATGAATGTAGAAGACAAGAATGACTCTGGCCATAAATTCTAATATAAAGTTGCTCTACATGTGTCCCGACTCATGGGTTAAGTGAACGAGGACCCTAGAGGGGGGGGTGGGGATGAAAGGGACAAGAGACACAAGGAATGGAGACAAGACAAAGTTCTGATCAAGTCTCATTTATTCAGGAAGAGTTCGGGGTATTTATAGGGAGAAGGAGGAATAAGGAAGTTAGTGAAAATTCCAAAGCAAAACACCTGGCCAAGCCCTTAAGGCAAAACACCTGGCTTATGGGAAAGAGATAGGGTTTGGGGTAGTAGAAATCTAGCCCGAGGTTAGTGTAATGTGGCTGGAGCTTACTACAAAATGGCTGTGAAGCACAACAAGTTTCCCACATACATGTTCAACATTATTCCATTGAAAGAGTTCATTGCTACATGTTTAAGTTCTTCAAATGCATTTTTTTGATGGTCAGCTTGAGACACACAAGAAGGGGTGGTTCAGCCTGCTGAGCTGTAGTCTGTTCTTTGTGTGCCTTGATAGATGAGGGCAAGAACAGTAATGGCCTACTGTACCTGGAAATTATACCTTTGGGTTTGGCACCATAGGAACTTTCCCAGCCATTGGGAAAGATCACACAGCTGTGACACTCCCCTGAATCTGTCCCTGCAGTGGGAAACTACTGTTCATATTGAGAACATAGATAGATCTCCAGTAAATTACTACTTCTGGTGGTAGAGTTTTGAATAGGCGCATCCCTATGCCAACTTTTTAGGCTTACAGAGTGTTATCATAGATGAGACTCAAATTCTAGTTATGCACATGTCACTTCGGGAAGTGTTCTCCAACTGGGCGTCGGCGTGTTCACAGTCAGATTCCACCATATGTCTACCGCTCTCCAAATGTGCCTCTCCCCCAGCGGCCATTTGGCCATTCTCAGTAGAGTACCCCGAGGAGAGAGACACGTTGTCACTTAGCAGATCTTCCTCACTCAGTGGCAACTCACTAAATGTTAATTACATCGAAGTGGTACCATTTCATTCTGAATGAACACTTACGAGATAGATCTTCAGGGTTGAGGCAGCGACAACTAGTAGAAAAATAAAAGCTGTGTTCCAGCACAATGTTTTGTAAAATCATCTTTTCAGTGGCAGTCACATTTTAAGAGTAAGTATCCTCTTTGCATAACAATACTGTCACATCAGTATTGTTCATTTGTAAAATATGATAGACAAGAATCTGAAATTTCATTTGCTATAAAATTAATATTACAAAAGGATTAGGATCCTAACAAAGATTTTCAGAGAATTCCATTCAGCACAATACGCTCTGCATAAAGCCTTATTGTGGGGAAATCATTCAGGGAGGCCTTACAGGAGATAAAATGTTTAATAATTTACCTAATATTTAGTGAGTGTTTCAGGCACTGGAGAAACACTTTACATGAATTGATCTAGTCTTCCCATCAAGGCTACAAGATAGGTAGTATCATAACCTATTTTTGTAGGCGAGAAAACTAAAGATCAGAGGGGTTACGTAGCTTCCTCAAAGTACACAAATAGTAATTGGTAGAGTAGACCCCAGAATGAACCCAGGCAGACCTGCTCCCCTAACCCCTGTCTTAACATTTTCAATTATTAATGTTATAGTGATTTTAAAATTATAAGATTAGACTTACCTAATGATTCCTCAATAAGTATTTTTTAATCAATAGTATGTTGCCTTTAACTCGAATGAAATAATTCTATCCAATATCAGTTATAGAGATAATATTTTTTTTTATAAAAAGGCTGACTCCATACTATCTAATTTTGTCTTTTTTATTTGTTTGCATGTGTTTAGTTTATTTTTCAATGGATTTATTTATCTGGATTTAATTACCTGAGTTCAAAAGTTAAAGAAATTTTAACCATTACTAAAAGTTAAAGAAATTTTTCAGAGTCCTTGTTTAGTTAGTAGTAGAATCAAATTTTGACAACTAACTTCCTACCCAGTGTGTATGACTTGCAATTATATCTCTCTTTTCATGAGCACATACTCTACTCCAGGCATGGATGAGGAATAATAGCTTTGGCTAGTATATCTTTGATGCCTTTATTATTCTTATAATGGTATCCCCGGTGGAAAAAGGAGCAGTATTGTCATGAAATTACACATTTCAGCAAAAACACAGTAAGTGCTCTTGAGAAGAGAAAGCTAAACAGCAATGAAGTTCAAGGAAGCTAATTATCTGGAGAAATATATTTTAATCTAAAGGCCAAACTCTGACAATTCAACCTGAGAAATAAGAGGAAAATGCAATTCAAGTTTTAATCTCCACTTTGGCAGTTAGCTTAGGTCTTCAATAAACTCTGATTAATTATCCTTAGGAGAATAGTCTTTATAGATTGGGTAGTATTTTTTAATGCTTCATTAATTATATTCATAATCAGGAATAACTTAATACCAACAATATATTGCTATTATAGCAAGCCTTCATTATTATAGGTGTCCTGAATGGGAGAAGGTCATAGAGAAGACCCATTACTAAAACATGCCCTTTTCTAGTCTTCCTGTCTATATCTCTACTTGCTGAGTTATTATACACTGAGTGGCCAGATTATTGTGCATTCAGATACCATAATAATCTGGCCACTCAGTGTGTGCGTACGCATATACACACTGAGTGGCCAGATTATTATGGGGACAACATAGCAGAAATGGAACAAATTCTTGGGTATGTGGTTAACGGGGCTGTCATATACCCTATGCATCCCAGCAATGAAAATAATGCACAACTGGCTTTAACCTAGTCCTCTCACTTGTAGAAAAATAAGTTGCCTCCAAATGACACCATGCGACAAGTTCATGCCCTAAAACACAGTGCTCCTGTAATATGGAAAATAGAATGTTCCCGAAGCTTACTTCCTCATGGAATTTCACTGAGTACCATTTGAACAGCATGGTTACCGCCTTTGTGCACACCACGGTATTCTCTAGTTCCAGACGGAATCAGACTGACAGCAGTACTTCTGAATCCATCTCACTGGTAACTGTGTCCCAGCTCTCTGTGGACAGGCATCCATCTGTCCAGAATTATTTAACTAGAATATTCTGGGCTTACGTAACAGTCCCAAAGTGTACTTCCACCCTATTTATTTCAAGGATAGTTTTGAGATTCTCTAAGAGGAAGGAAAGGTAAAACAGGGAGAGACTGGATTCCTATTTCCCATGTACTTAATATTCCACGCTTGAATTGCTCATCTGTCCTTATTCTCTTTTCCCCGAGTCCTAATTTCATTTTACACTCCCCTGACAGAGAGAAAAAGGTCCATTCTATTACTTTTTCCCCAGGCGCATTCTCCTTTCACAGACGCTGTTGCCTTCCAGAATTCATCACAACTTTGTCTGAGGCTCTCCTTTAAACGTCCCCTCGCAACCCTTTGTGTTGGTGACATTGCTCCTCTTACCTCAGACCTGTAATTGAAATAAATAGTGCAGAACTGGATTCTGGGCATATTTTTTTCCCACTCTCAGTGCTGGCCAATTCATTTTATCTGCGATTTCTAAACTGCATGGGGATGAATATTAATGGCCGTATTAGTATATAAAGGTGGCATTGAGATTGATGCATAGTGAATAGTCCAAATATGAAGTATGGAAGTGCCTTTCTGCTGATTCCGTCTTCTTAATATCTAAGGAGACACTTTGAGACCTATGTCTTTTTTTATTTTCTGTTAGTCTATGCCCTCCTCTCTTTTGTGAGATTCCTTGGAGAAAAAAAAAACAAAAACCTATCCAAATGGAGAATAAAAACAATATCTTGCCCACCACTCAAACTAATCAATTAATCAGCATAGACCTTTCTTTAATGGCATGGAAATAATCAACTAAGGATTGCCAGAAATTTGAGAGAAAAATATTAATGCTAAAGATAACTCTTCAAATGAAAAAAATAGTATTAACCCAGAAGGAAATTTCATTTAAATGAATATTATGTGCATATATATATATATATATATATATATATATATATACTATGTCAATTTGTTAAAAGCAAGATGCTGTTTTAAAAAGAGGTCCTGTGAATGCAAGTTTTGATTATCACACAATTTTTCTACTTCTGTCTTTTAAACTTTGTACTACTTCGTTACTTGGTTAATTTACTGCCTTTACTAAGTGTTTGCCTTTATCAGTGAGAATTTTTTCCCCTATATTTTCTTACTCATATATATATTTTTATATTTTCTTTTCTACTTAAAGAAAAGTTCCCTTGCAAAAACCGGTTTGGCTCAGTGGATAGAGCATTGGCCTGTGGACTGAAAGGTCCCAGGTTTGATTCTGGTCAGGGGCATGTATCCTGGTTGTGGGCACATCCCCAGTAGGGGGTGTGCAGGAGGCAGCTGATGGATGTCTCTCTCATCGATGTTTCTAACTCTCTATCCCTCTCCCTTCCTCTCTGTAAAAAATCAATAAAATATATTTTTTAAAAAATTCCTTAACTTTTCTTATAACACTCGTTTGATGTAATAAATTTCTTTAGCTTTTTCTTGTCGGGAAACTCTTTATTACTCCTTTAATTCTAAGTGATAGTCTCACTGGGTAGAGTCATTTTGGTTATGGGTCTTTGCTTACTTTGCATATTTATAATATTTCCCTCTGGCCTGCAAAATTTCTGTTGCAAAATCAGCTTCATTTGAACAGAATCTTGAACCTGATTAATTAGAGACCAGAAAGATAAAAATCAAGGAAACCTTCCAGAATGCACAGCTAAAAGCAGATAGTGTTAGAAAATATGAAAGAAGCTAATTCAAAAAGAGTATAGATTGAGGGGCTCTGAAGGACATCCAGATTGGGTTTCATAAACTCACAGAGACATCAGTGGGAAAAAAATAATAGATACTTCCCTCAAGTTGAAGAAGAACCCTTGTCTTCAGATTAAAATATTATCTCCAGTGTCCAATATTATCAATAAAGGTAAATATGTCCTCAGACTTATGCTGACCATATGTCAGTACTGGAAGGAAAATGTTAAAAGTGTTTAAAGAGAATAGCGTGGGATGCAGGGGAGAAGGAAAGGCCTCCTAGTCTTATAAAAAAAAATTGACAAATTTAAAATGTTGCAAAGAAACTGGATATGAGGGGACAAATCTAAATTTCTAAATCCACTAACCAAATAAATAAATAAATAAATAAATAAATAAATAAATAACTCAAAAAAGTCAATGGCTCTGGTCCTAGCCGGCTTGGACCAGAGTCAATCCGGGGACCAAAGGGTCCTCATTCGATTCCAGTCAAGGGCTGTACCTCCCTTTCAGGCTCCTCCCTGGTGTGGGCCCTTGTTTGGAAAAATATCTTTGGGTGAAGATTTAAAAAAAAAGTCAGTGGCTTTGAATGTTGGATTTTCATGTATCTTTTTGAAATAGCTGTCATCTGCAGTTATACTACAGAATATTTGAAAAATAAATAAAGAAGAATAATAAAATCAATTACATTTGATACAGATTAAGCAATATATATATATATGTGTGTGTGTGTGTGTGTGTGTGTGTATATATATATATATATATATATATATATATATATATATATATATTGGTAAGATGAGAAAAGTCAGAGAACTATAAAAAGATACTCCCAAGAAAGAAATCACACCCCTTTCATAACTATATAATTAAGAGATGAAAGAAGTCTAAATGTATGATTAAGGCTCTTGTTCGTATTAAAAGAAAAACCTCACATACTCAACTGAGCTTTGGCTTCTACTAGATTTAGGTTCTCCTTTAGGAGAGAACATACATAGTTATATCTTGCATCCCACGTGCCTGGATATCTAGCATACATGAGTTTTCCTTTAACATTTCTCCATTTAACTGTACCAAATCAGATTTCTCTCTCATGATCATTTCCTTAGGTACAACACCATAACTGGCATAAGAAAATGAGAATGGCAATTGACTGCAGTTCTTTTGTACTCAGCAATTAAAAAATCAGATTTATTACTTAAAAATTAATTAATTTTAGAGAAGTAGGGAGAGGGAGAGAGAGATAGAAACATCAATGATGAGAGAAAAATCATTGTTTGGCTGTCTCCTGCACACCCTCCACTGGGGATGAAGCTTGCAACCCGGGCATGTGTCCTTGAATGGAATCGAACCTGGGACCCTTTAGTCCATCCACTGAGCCAAATCAGCAAGGGTCAAATTTTTTCTTCTCTCTTCCATGAAACTACAATCCTTAGAAACTTCTATCTCTAGCTTGGGCATTAATAATTAACCAAAGACTATTTTCATAGTGTCTTACCTATTCCCCCTTCCTGATTGGTCTCTCCTTTAGATTAAGTCCATCCTTTACATTAAAAAATACACAAACTAACATATTATAAAGTATAAAATAGAAATTTTTATACTGAGTCATTTCAGAAATCACTATTTTTCTTGCAATATTCATTCTCTTTTTTTTTTTCTGAGCAAGACAGCTCACAATTTTCACCTGGCCTTGTGGCTGGTTAGAATAAAAATTGCCTATCTATTTCCTTTTTGCTGATAGATGTAGTTATGTTTTGGCTAAAGTAAGGTAAACAAGAGCAGTTGTGCAACTTTCTGAAAATAATATTTAAAGGATAGGAAATACCCTCTATTTTAGTCCTTTCTAAGAGTGGAAGGGAGATAATATCACTGTAAGGGGAGCAACTATAAAACATAAGAAGTTATAGCCCTACGTTGAGGATGATGGAGTTAGGCTCCTGATGATAACACAATTATTCATTACTCACCATTACTATCTATGTTTATGCAAAAAAGAAACAAGCCACTAAGTTACTTTAACCATTATAATTCTGGGTTTTCTATCACTTATGCGAATAGGTAACACAGTCTAACATACCTGCTGAATAATATTAGACTTCCTCAATGACCACCAAGGCTATTCAGCATGAGTTTAAACCTCTCTCTAACATTATGTCCTACTACATTCTGCTCTATGACATCTAATTTTACCACTGCAATCTTTTATTATTTTTCTCCTCCTTTCCATCATCCATAAAGTTTCCTTATGCCCCTTGCCAAGTGCCATCATCTGCCCACTTCCTCTCCAAGTCTTCGGTTTACCCATCATGCTTAGGTGGTATTCAATGGGTAAATTAAAAATAAATACATTTTTTGTTCTAAATATATTTTCTTCTGGACACATCAATTTCAAAAAATCTATCAAAAGGTAAAGGTATATGGAATTCCTATTCACTTTGAAACCTCCCTCCAAAATCCTATGGGGTATCAACTTTCCTGAATTGTCACTATATAATAATATATTCACCTTTACTTGGCTTAAAAAAATAAGAAATAAGAGGTGAATTTACTTCCATGTTTTTGCATATAGATCTATTACAGTATTTCTTCCTAATCGTGGTTATAGCTTTTTGTCTGTTATTTGGAAAATTAACAGTAGAGAGATGAAAACAGCCTAAATAAGCAGATACACACACACAGATTGAAACATACACACGCATTCAGGTGTGCAAAATATAAATCTGTTTTACTCTTCATACTAACTGCTTTTAGATTTGAGAAAAACAGCCATTGAATAGATTTTTATGTTCTCTTCCCTCCATATGCATTTTACACCATCACTAACTTTTATTTCATAAGTGGCCTCTCATTCAATGTTTTGTACTAGCTATCTGTCACTATTGAGTCCAGACTCAAAATGTGATGAATACTTTCCAATTACATCTAATTTGGAAGCCGCGTGCAATTTATTTCAAAGATCTATCACTTTCATTGGCACTCATTTGTGGCATCATTGTGCTCCTTGTCTGCCGGAGTGGTGATTTTCAGCACTCAGGAATTTGTCAGGCCTCTTAAAGGTGCCCATCTCAATTTGGAGTGGGGGGGGGGGAGGAAGGAGAGAGGAAATGACAAAAGGAAACATTATGCCTCATTAGATGATATTACCACCACCGCTGTGCTCTAATCTGTAATTGAAAATCACACAAGAAAATGGCCTCCTGTGAATTTGCTAACACCTTCAAATTAAGGCCCGGTTTTAAGACATTTAATGATGGCATTATATGGTCAATCAATCCAAATCAGAAAAGCTGCCACCCTCCGTTCTCTCAGAGCAGATGCAGGGGAGACAAACAGAACCATCATGAGACAGGAGAAGGGGTGAGTCACAAAACTCAGTGGGGAATCAGATCCGGAAGAATGTTGCTTCCATCGACCAGATGTCCACAGCACAAAGCCTTCACAATCATGGGTCCCTGCTGCTGAGGCTACAGAGAATGACCAGGCACCTACACACCTGCCCACTCCCCTTTCCCCTCCTGAGTTGTTTGTGCCAGGTGAAAGTTGAATCCCATCCATGATGCCTTGAAGTTCACCATATGCCTGCGAAGCTATTGAGGATGGGGAGATGGACAAAAGGCTTTCACTCTCTCCTGGCGGACAATCAAGTTCCTTCAGCAACAATGCACTTGCACAGGAGAAAAAAAAGCTAAGAGAATTGCAGCAGTCATTTCAACAGCTGGCATACTTGGATCGGTTTGCTCTTCATCATAATGGTCAATTCTACTTTCCTCCCGGAAGTGGTCAGCAGCCTGAATGGGTGCAATTGCAGCCACCTGAATTGCGTTTAATTCCATCTTATATGATGTGAACCGGTACATCAGACACTGTGCTACATGTTAGCAACATACGGTTTCTTTACTGTAAAAACGAACATGTGAAAGGAGAATCAGGTGAGGTTGAGGCAAAGACATGCGTGTATTTGAAATTAAAATCAGCTCATGGCACTGACATGAATTAAAGAGTGGGAAAACATATCCTCAGGTCATAGAGTGAAAGAGGAGGAAAGGAACTCTGATGAGATTTCTTAAGTAGTATCCAGAGGGGGAAAATATCTTAAAAAATATTTTCTGAGAGAGTATTGTGGATTATTTGAATGGTGGCCTTATCATACTCTACCTCTGCATCAACCAAAATCTAAGGAAATTCCACAGTCACGCCACACTTTAAATACATGGGCAAGAAATTGAGGTAAGCAACAATTAGCTCCCTAAAATCCCATCTTTTGGAAGAATATAATAAAATATAAAATCTCCAGACTCTTTCAACTATGGATATGCATTAGAAAAGATGCTGCCGAAACCGGTTTGGCTCAGTGGGTAGAGCGTCAGTCTGTGGACTGAAAGGTCCCAGGTTCGATTCCAGTCAAGGGCATGTACCTTGGTTGCGGGCACATCCCCAGTAGGGGACGTGCAAGAGACAGCTAATAGATGTCTCTCTCTCATGGATGTTTCTGACTTTCTATTTCTCTCCCTTTCTCTCTGTAAAAAATCAATAAAATATATTTAAAAAAAAGAAAAGAAAAGATTCTGTATGAGGGCAGGGACTTGGACATTTTTACCTGGAGTATCCCAGGACTTAAAACATCATAGGGCATATATTCCAGACTTGACAGAGTGATGACTGACTGAATAACCGAAGAAAGCCTTCCTCTAGAAACAACCTTAATGAGGTGCTGAATAAAGCAGGTATATTTCCTCAAAGTATAAAAAGAATGGTAAGACGCATTTGTTTCCAGTTCTGTTCCACTTACAGTAAACCCAAATGTGATTTCCAAGGTAAATGTAATTATGGTAAACACAGTTTCCCAAGACAGAATTTCTGTGACTCCATGATCAATTATAAACACTTCCCACCACATAGATTGTACTTGGCATTGATTGCCTCTCCAAGAAACACCTGTGCGGATGGGGCATTGCTTGAGATGCCTCAGGGTTAACCAGCTTGTTCGAGGGGACACCATTGGTGGCATTTGGGCTTTACCTCTGATCAACCTGGGACTGAATGCCGCCTCTGCTCTCACTGGGATGATGAAGTCAAGTAGTACTTTACTTAATTATCTTCATTTTACAGATGAAGGAACCAAGACCCTGCTAAATTACATACCTTGCCCAAGGCCCCACAGCTAGTAAATGGAAGATCTAAGACTCAAAGCTAGACAAGTGGGCAAAGGAATATACAGTGGTACCTCCAGATACAAGTTTAATTCATTCCGTAACCTTGAGGCGTGGGAAACTATGAGACGCTCCAGTCGCGGTAAACTGGTGGGTCCTGTGCAGCCGGGCGATCCGCGCGATTACTCCTATCTCAAATGGTGCTCGTATTTCAAAGCAAAAACCGCTCGCTAGATGGCTCGTATCTCAAAAATCTCGTATGTTAGGGCACTCGTATCTCGTGGTACCACTGTATTTCAAAAGATTGCTATGAGGATGGAATAAGTTAATGCAAGTAAAGTACTTCGGCTAGTCTCTGACATATAGTAAATGCTCAACAAATGATTAGAGGCAATTCAGTTTCCTTCTCAAAGCTGTAGGACAACTCAATTAAATCCCCCTTCATTTAAACACTTATCTTAGTGTCTAGAGCATGCTTTCTTTACTTTCTAACTTCCCATTATACTGTGGCAAACTTTTAAATTATTTCTCTGTGTAGTTTTACAGAAGATTTCTATTGGGTAGAAATACTTTTTTTTTTTTTTAAAGCAAATAGGAGTTGAGGACATCTATGAAATAAAGTAGTAAAAGTGAAGCCTGAAATTTGGACAACGGTTTTATAATAATCACAGATATTAACTTAAAATAGTAAAGAAAGGAGGAAGGAAGGAGGGAGGGAGGAAGGGAAGGAAGAAAAGAAGGGAAGAAAGACCCATTAGAGTGGGATTTTAGTCTACATTTTTATAATTCCTCTTAATATTCTCTACTAATTTTATTTATTTTTTATTTTTTAAATATATTTATTGATTTTTTACAAAAAGGAAGGGAGAGAGAGAGTTAGAAACATCGATGAGAGAGAAACATCAATCAGCCACCTCCTGCACGCCCCCTACTGGGGATGTGCCTGCAACCAATATACATGCCCTTGACCTGAATCAAACCTGGGACCTTTCAGTCCACAGACCGACGCTCTATCCACTGAGCCAAACTGGTTTTGGCGAATATTCTCTACTAATTTAAAAAAAAAATACTTTTCCTCAACCAGGAGTCTGTTGTATTTTCACTGTGATCATTGCAAATGATCCAAACTGAAGTCCTCTCAACATTGCACCATATTGATGATCCTGGCCTAGGAATTCCCATGATTAAATATAGATAATACCAATGGAGAGTGAAACTAAAAATCTTATATATTTGTAACTTGAGAGTTTATTTAAAATCTTATCCATAAACAATCACATAAAATAGGAGGGAGCTGGGTAGAGAATACTTTATGGGGTTTATATCTGAATTATTTGAGGACAGTGAGAAGTACAGATTTGCTTCTGAAGTTCAAAAACAGTAAATAATCCAGTGGAGTTGATGTTACCTATGCAGAAGCTTTGCATTATTTATTCTTTCTTTTATTTTTTTATTTATAAAATATATTTTTATTTATTTCAGAAAGTAAAGGAGAGGGAGAGAGACATAGAAACATCAATGATGAGAGAGAATCATAGATCGACTGCCTCCTGCACACCCTCTACTGGGTATCGATCCTGCAACCTGGGCATGTCCCCTTGACTAGAATCAAACCTAGTTACCCTCCAGTCCACAGGCCAACACTCTATCCCCTGAGCCAAACCAGTGAGGGCTCTTGATTATTTCTTTTAGAGAAACTGTACCGAGTGTTAAAACTAACTTAAAGCTCTGATAAAAATTAACAAATTAGCCGAGACTGGTTTGGCTCAGTGGATAGAGCGTTGGCCTGCGGACTGAAGGGTCCCGGATTCGATTCCGGTCGGGGGCATGTACCTTGCTTGCAGGCACGTCTCCACTGTGGGTTGTGCAGGAGGCGGCTGATCGATGTCTCTCTCTCATTGATGTTTCTGACTTTCTATCCTCTCCCTTCCTCTCTGTGAAAAATCAATAAAATATATTTTTTAAAAATTAACAAATTATGTTCAACAAAATATCACATCTTTCCGTGGAAACAGATAAAAATATGAAGACAGACAATGGAATTTCTGTTCTCAAAGAGCTCATGAAGAGGGGCAAGAGGAGAAATAAACACACAAAACACATATGTATTATCTAGTGACAGAACGTTTTCTGTCAGGAGACTTTTTTCCAAGGGCGAACAGGATTACAAACTCTCAATATCAAGGTTAAGAATGAGTCAAAGAAACATTTGTTAGAACTCTGGCCGTGTCTTTCGAGAACAGCCTTGCACATTTTCCTATCATATGTACTGAGAAAGCCTGGACCTTCGAATGCTGAATGAGCAAAGAGTTAGTTGGCCAAACACATTAGAACCAAATGTATCCCATAACTCCTTTTGGAAATTCATATTCAACCAAGTCAAAGCCATTTTCATTTTCCGTCTTCCCCTCTACTTCCTCTTCTTCCCCAAAACGAGTTTCGCTCATCTCAGTTGGAACCACAATGCTTTCCAGTCACGGGCCTGGAAGTGTCATGTTTAATTTACCAAATGAATAGATGATCATTTACATTTTCATAAACTCTGCCTTTGTTTGATGAGGCATGAATGTTTGACTTGATTCATAGGAGCTTCAATTTTCTTTCACGAAAAAAAGATGCAGCCCCGCTGTCATCACGAAGGAAGGGGAGCTGTGGATCTTACACACACGGATTGCCAACCTCCCAGGACCTCCTGACCTCTGCTTTGCGATGGGCTGGGGACACTGATACAGCTCGTGTGGGGCTGGGTTGGGGAGTGAATGGAGGGTTAGAAGTGGTTTTTTTTTTGTATGAAAGGTGCAAAATCTCCGGATAAATTGAAAAGCCTTCTTCCCCTTTTTGGGTTTGAAAACCTCTTTTTTACCCCCATTCTCGGTTTGATTTCACTTCTGTAACAGATCTCTTGCTTTTACTCATCATTATTCTGAGCTACACTGAATCGCCTCGCCGGCTAGGCAGGGGATAAAGTTCATTTCATATGCATCTTTATTTCATTAGTACCAGTACAAGGTTGTTAAAAAGTGGGAGCTCACAGAGCATAGTAAATATGTATAATGAGAGGGCAAAGGGAAGGGGCGGGAAAGAGCTTTTAGATCCTGATAACCAGAGCACCGTGGCCCGGATGCTGACTGATGCATTTCTCTGTGTAGCATGTGGTCTCACTAGGGCTCCATTTGTTTCAAGAACGAGGAGAATTCGATGTTCGGAAACATGCTCTTACACAGAAAGGAGTAGAGGATCAGGGGGAAGTAGATACACAGAGGCAGCAAATTTTTTATTTGATATTTTCCAAATTCTGGCAGGAGTCCAAGGGGCCGGATTAACATCTTGGTGCGACATGCCCAGTGGAAAACGCAGAGGCCAGGATGAGGTTGATTATTTTCACCCTCCAGACATGTCTCCTTCCTAGGATATCGCGTTCAGAATCATGGTGCTTGTATTATTTTTAATATGATTTTTTTTTGGAGGAAACATAAGGGAACTCCCTGCAGGCTAGCTATGATAAAGATATGTAAATGTGGCGGTAAGCAAGCATTTGAGTATTCATTTGCACTAAAAACATCTGTAGATCCCAATAGCCTAAATACAGATTCACTGGGCATTGTAATTAGGAGATATTTTACTCCTGCGTTTTTTTTAGTCATTTTATGTGCTAAATTCTTAGTACAGTGGTACCTCGAGATACGAGTTTAATTCATTCTGTAACCTTGAGGCGTGGGAAACTATGAGATGCTCGAGTCTCAGTAAACTGGTGGGTCGTGTGCAGCCAGCTGATCCGCGAGATTACTCCTATCTCAAATGTTGCTTGTATTTCAAAGCAAAAATCGCTCGCTTGATGGCTCGTATCTCAAAAATCTCATATGTTAGGGCACTTGTATCTCAAGGTACCACTGTATATGGTTAATAGGTTGGGTACTCTATTAATGAGAAGAGAGAGAGAGAGGGATTTGTTTTAAGGAATTGGATCTCATATTTAATTGTGTCGGCAATTCTGAAATCTGTAGGTCAAGCTAATAGGCTGGAAATTCTGGCACGAATGGATGTTATAGTCTGGAGTTTTATCTGAAGGCAGTCTGGAATGGAATTCCTTCCCCCAGGGGGGACCTCAGGATTTTCTCTGAAAGACGTCAGCTGATTGGATGAGGCCCACCCACATTATGGATAATAATCTATTTCACTTAAACATGACTGACTGAAATGTTCATCTCATCTAAAAAAGACCTTCACTGCAACATCCAGATTGTTGTCTAACCAAATAACAGGGCCCCATAACCTAACCAGTTGACTCATAAACTATCACAGGAACCGATAGCTGAGATGTTTGTTTGTGCATGTGTGTGTGTGTATGTGTGTATATACATATGTTTAACAGCACTTTCCAACCATACTGTAATTATAAAGTATAGTATATACGTATGTCTGTCTGTATATAGAGCTGTACCCCTCTATCTGATCTTCTGAAACAGATTATTTCATCCCAACCTCATAAGTGAAACCAAATATTAGAAAAAAAAAAGAAGCTGTGAAAAACGCCTGGGAAAGATTTTCAGATATACGCCAACACTGTGTGTGAGAGGCATCCTTTTTAAAAGGCCCATATTTCATTAAGCTGTATTCTAAATAGGTAAAGATTGGACTGAAAAGAAGGCAGTGTAGATATAAATATAGTTAGGTTCAAATATTTTCTCTCTGTCCCATATTCTCCTTAAAGATACAAAGAGAACGATAATGCAATAGCATTTAGCCTCACAAAGCTCTAAAATATAGAAGAATGTAGGAACGGAAGCATTTTGGGGAAAAAAGAGCGGCCATCGATATTACAGCTTATTTAAATTCTTCTTATCATAGACAAACATCTTACAAAATGTTTCTAATTTAACCCACTTACCTACTGATGAGCACTTGGGCTGCTTCCAGATCTTAACTATTGTAGGTGATGCTGCTATGAACACAGGAATGCACATATCCTTTCTGATTGGTGTTTCAGGGTTCTTAGTATATATTCCTAGAAGTGGGATCACTGGGTCAAATGAGAGTTTCATTTTTAATTATTTGAGGAGACTCCACACTGTTTTCCATAGCGGTCGTATCGGTCCGCATTCCCACCAACACTGTACTGTAGTTCCTTGTTCTCCACACCCTTGCCAGCACTTGTTTGTTGATTAATTGATGGGAGCCATTCTGGCAGGTGTGAGGTGGTACCTCCTGGTTGTTTTCATTTGCATCTCTCTGATGATTAGTGATGCTGAACGTTTTTTCATATGTCTCCTGACCGTCTGTCCGTATGCCCTCTTTGGAGAAGTGTCTATTCAGGCTTCTGCCCATTTTTTTTTGTTTTGTTTTGTTTTGTTGTTGTTGTTAATTGGATTGTTTGTCTTCAATGAGTTGTGTGAGCACTTTATATATTTTTGGAAATTAACCCCTAATCAGATATATCATCAGAAAATATGTTCTCCCATACAGTAGAAACAAAGGACAAAAAATACACGAGTGGGACTACATCCAAAGAGAAACTTCTGCACAGCAAAGGAAATCCGAATCAAAGTGAAAATGAAGAGGCTGCTTACTTTTCCATTCAGTGGTTACGACTTTCTCTCTGCAAGAAACTAATTAGGAGAGGGATGCTGTGAGTGGGTGTAACCTGTCTGTTCTCAGCGGTCTTCTCGCCTTCACAGTGACACATCAGTGTGCTCACCACCCACCCACCTTGATTCTCAGAATGATACCATCATTTTCATTATCTTCCTTTGGATCAGCCCCTCCAACTGTTGATTTATTTTTCTTTTAAAAAAATATATATTTTGATTTTTTTACAGAGAGGAAGGGAGACGGATAGAGTTAGAAATAGCAATGAGTGAGAAACATCCATCAGCTGCCACCTGCACACCTCTCACTGGGGATGTGCCTGCAACCAAGGTACATGCCCTTGATTAGATTTGAACTTGGGACCCTTGAGTCCACAGGATGACACTCTATCCAAGCCAAACCAGCTAGGGCTATTTCTTTGCTTTAAAAAAAATATTGTTTGATTTCCTTTCTTTCTTTCCTTCAAATTGTTATTCAATTTTTTGTTGGCTTATTTTAATCTCCATGTGATTTTGAAAGTTCATAAAAGAAATCCACCCTTAGGAAGTCCTTGGCAACCACTTCACTAACACAAATACCATGGAAAGAACAGAAGTTTGGGTAACTCTCTGGATACATGGATTTTGGTCTTCGTTTGCCACTGTATGACCGAGGACAAGTTACTTGGCACAGTTTATCCTATTCCCATTTAAAATAAAGGGTGCCCAGTTCTCTGAACTCTCGATGTCCTTTATTCTAAAATTCTGTCATTTTGTAATCTGACTAAATACAAACAAAAACCAAAACAAAATCTAAATGTTAGTCTAAACTAAAGGAGTGACTTTCTTGGAATAGGTATTTGAAGTCCTGTTTAGTAGAGAAAAGTTATGCTAAAGAATCCAGGAAGAAAAATCTGTGTTGCAAAAGGCCTACTTGATGGATGACCTAGGAACCCCAACCCTAAGCAATGGTCCTGAGCTCCTCACTGCAAATTGAGTTTGTACGTTGGAGGCTCAGTGTTTTAGTGTCCGGTATGGTTTCTAGAAAACAAGGCTGGTCAGGGCTGGAGAGATCAAGAATGTCTTTTGCCCCCTATTCTGTTTAATTCAGCTAATGCAATGTTTACTTTGTAGCACAGAGCAGCTGGTGAGAACTTAGTCAAAACAGTAAAGGAAGAGAACACTGGGCAAAACAGATTTCCCTGAACAAAGGGCTGTCTCTTCATCTCAGATCTGTGTCAGGGATGAGGTGAGGGTATGGAAAGGAACTGATGCAAAGAGGTTTTAAAAACATTAATGAAACCCTGGAAGGTTAAACTCCATTTTGTTAATATTGGCGATTTCAGAGAAATGGAATTCCATTGCCCAGTAGAAGGGGGGAAATGATTAAGGTTTAAAATACATTTCTTTACTGTTTGCCTTATTTCAGGGAATAATTATTGCGCTCAAATCCTTATTTTTTTTTCTTAAAATTATAGTATCTTCTAATTGTTAAACATTTAACAGAATTAACTCGGACAGGATGTACAAGGTTAATCATTGTAAGCATCAAGTGACATAGTAAACACAAAAGCATTTCACAATTTTGTAAGTTATAAAAAAAAAACACGTGTTTGTTGTTCCCTAAGGAAAGCTTTGTACTGTAATCCTATTAGTTTTAATAATGCCATTCAGCATCATTCTTAGAGTATGATATACAAATGTCTTTCATTCCACCATTAATTCATGTTTCTTTAAAATGTAGTGTGATCCAATTTGTCTTCGGAAGGACCTGCTCTGTGCTGACTCCCCTTTTAGGAATGAGATCCATCCACTATGAACAAGCCAGACAAAGTAACTGTTTTCCTGGAATTTACAGAGAGAATGAGAGAGGGCCAATATGCTAATTATGCAAAACAAAGCAACCTGGCAATTACAGATTGTCCTGCATTCTGTGAAAAAGGGCAATATGACAGAGAAGGACTGGGATAGGCCAAAACCAGATGGGCCATATGTATCAGGGAAGAATCTAATAACATTTATTTATGATAAAAGAAAGGGAGAAAGCTGCATTAGGAGAAGCTGCCAGATAAACACCATTCTTCCAAACATAGTATCACAGGCTAATCACAGTGTCATCGTAAATGCCTCGAGGGGGTGTGTCCATATGTTATTGACGGTAACTTTTCATTTTCTTTTTCAAGAAAAAAAAATAAAACACCCAAACTTTGTTTTCTTGCAAAATTTTTATGGAAAATGATCAGTGCAGAGGCTGTGGTAAGAGATAACCATACAGTTTCCTTTGATGGGAAGAACACAGGTTTGTGAGATTGGCGATTTGGGTTCAGTCCTGCTTCCTTCTTTGCTAATAGTGATTTTGGGAAATCTTATTTTCTGCATCTGAATAACAAATATTGAAAAGATGACCTCTATTATTCCTTGCTTCTACTGGACGCATGAGTCTAAATATAAGCAAATAGTTGTTCTGTTTAAATTGCTTTTCTTTCAAGAGAGTTAATCCTATATCTGAAAAGCAATTAAATTGAAAGCAAGGACAAGGATTAAAGGAAACTCAAGGACCATAAGGCAAACTTACCTCGGTAAAACACATATAAAGCTTTTAAAAAAATATTCATGTCTGGCGTTACCTAAACTAGAGGGAAAATGGGTGGGAATTCATCAAATACATCTGAAGTTATGATTCCTGTATTGTCACTTAGCAGCTATGGAACATCATGTAAGCTTCTTTTCTTTATTAATCTACTTTGAGCCTCAGTTTTCTTATTTATGAGCCTGGTTCATTTTTTTGTTTGTTTGTTTGTTTTTTGCTTGTTTGCTTTGAGCATTTTTGTATTTATTTTTGGATAAAGATATTAGGGTGAGAAATATTCTTATTCTTTTATATATATTTTATTGATTTTTCACAGAGAGGAAGGGAGAGGCATAGAAAGTTAGAAACATTGATGAAAGAGAGACATCGATCAGCCGCCTCCTGCATGCCCCCCACTGGGGATGTGCCAGCAACCAATGTATGTGCCCTTGACCGGAATCAAACCCAGTACCCCCCAGTCCGTAGGCTGACGCTCTATTCACTGAGCCAAACCGGTTTCGGCCATTCTTATTTTTTAGAAGAAACTTTTTGAAGTGTTTAGGGGTAAATTATCATGACTTATGCAGTTTAATTTCAATTTTTTTTCAATTGGATGAGTAGATTAGATAGAAAGATAAGTAAAAAGACATATATAGAGTAAAAAGAAAATATAGCTAAATGTTAATATTCAAATATAGTGGTGGGTATATAGATCAATATGACTACTTTTTCAATAACCAAACATTCTTTCAATTTCATAATAATAAACATTTTATGGTGATTTCTTCTAATGGAAACATCTCTACAGATTTTTAGAGAAAATAAATTTCTAGAGAAATTAAATCTTCTTTGGATGATTTTCAAATTAGAAGAACCTACTACTTGGTTTGTTTGGCATCAGTTAGCTATCTAACCAATAGTCATTCTCTCCATCTTTTTTGGTATCAGAACCCAGAAGCTATGCCCCAGTAAAAATCTCTTTTGCAAATTAGGAAAGCCAGTAAGAGTTAGCCGTTATTTAGTGGGCCACATTCAAAATCCAATTCACTCTTTCTCTTGTTTTGTGCCAATTGAAACATACACTCAATGGCTGAAAAAGATATCACGAGCTGACATGCCAAGGATCATACAGTAGGGAGACAGAAGATGCCTGATTCCATTATGAGTGTGGATTTTCTACTTTCAGACATATTTTAATGAGAGAAAAATAAAAACTTTCTGTTTAAGCCACTATTATTTTAAGATTTTTATTATCTTCAGCTTAACCTAATTCTAACAAATTCAGCATTTATAAAGAATGTTTTTGTGTCCAGATGCTAGTTATGATTATGAGAAATAAAATTGTGGCTATCTGTTATAAACTGGCTAGTGGCCCTCATATAATATCTCACCCTAAGCTCCAAAAGGCATAAGCATTACCATATAAGGCAAGAAAGGACTCTGAGCATGTGCTCACATGAACAATCTCAAACTGGGGAGATTACGCTGGATTACCCAGGTGAGCTTTATGTGAGATCATATGCATTTTTATCACAGGAGACAGTGATTAACGCACAGACAAAGCAATGAGACCAAGGAAACAGAAGCTGGAGTGATGTGGCCACCATCCTAGGAATGCTGGCAGCCACTGAAAGCTGAAAGAAGCCAGGACAGATTCTACTCTTGAAGCTCCCAGAGAGTACAGTCTCACTAACACATTATTTTTTGTTTTGTTTTGTTTTATTGTGTTACATGTGTACATATTAACTAACACTTTGATTTCAGCTCAGTGAAACTAATAAGGTCTTTCTTGCCTCAGAATGCTAAGAGAATACATTTCTGTTGTTTTAAGTCACGAGTGGTAATTTGTTACAGGAGCTACAAGAAACTAAAACAATGTCCATTTCCATATGCATGAAGTAATTAGATAGTTTTATGCTTTGCATATGGTTCACCCTTATAACATCCCAACTGGATTATGGTGTTCCCAAGTCTGGTTAAGAGGTCCAAATTAAGATCGAATTGAAGGCAAGTTCTATAGGAGGATTAAGGATTTCTATATTTTCTGGTGTACTCAGAAACAGCAAGGACAACTAACATTCCCGGATTGCTTCCTCTGTGCTGGGGCTTGAGTATACGATATCTCAGCTAACTGGAGCAACCCAGTGAGGTATGACTTCACTAGTTTCTGATCTCAGGATAGCAAAACAGTGACCCAGTACATCTTAGGAACCCATGGTCTCTCTGTAGTGCAGAGTCCAGTTCTGGTCTATGCTTTTCACCACTACAACTCACCATCTCTGAAAATAAGGAACTGACCTTGGAGTTAAGTCTACCTGGGATAATTGGTTCATGTGAACTGTTTTATAATTTATACACTTCTATTTGTAATGTGTACTATTAACTGACATACTTGGTCATAAACTTTTACCAGGTACTATAGCAGTGGTTCTCAACCTTCCTAAGGCTGCTACCCTTGCATACAGTTCCTCATGTGGTGGTGACCCCAGCCATGAAATTTTGCTACTGTTATGCATCGTGATGTAAATATCTGCATTTCCTGATGGTCTTAGGTGACCACTGTGAAAGGGTCGTTCAACCCCCAAAGTAGTAACGACCCACAGGTTGAGAACCGGTGCACTACAGGATGATCTGATTTCAGCATTATTTGGCATTAATTTCAGGATCTTCTGATAGATGGAGACTTTTTTTTTAAATTTCTTTATTGATTCAAGTATTACATATGTGTCCTTATTTCCCCATTACTTCTCACTTCCCATTCATGCCCCCACTCCCCTGTTGCCTGTGTCCATTGATTAGACTTACATGCATGTGTATAAGTCCTTTGGTTGATCTCTCCCCTTTACCACTATCACCCCCTACCTTCCCTGAAGTTTGACGTTCTGATTGATGTTTTTCTGTCTGGATCTATTTTTATTCATCAGTTTATGTTGTTCATCTTATTCCACAAATGAGTGAGATCATGTGATATTTATCTTTCTCTGCCTGGCTTATTTCACTCATCAAAATTCTCTCCATCTCAGATGGGGACATTTTTGATGCACCATTAACAACAAGGTTAGCCAGAATTTGACATCCAAAGAGTTAGGGAACAAAGGAACCCTAAAATGTATGCAGAATGCAGTCTATTATCTTGTGGAAAATTAGGGAGTGAAGGTCAGCTTATGAAATATTATTAAACTTACATGCACAATTGAAAAAAATAGATTTTCATTAGAAAGGAAAAACAAAACTAGTAAAAAGCAAAAGAAAATATATCAAGAAAATATCTAAATGACTAATTTAACTTGAACTCTGTTAAAAAAGATTAAGCTATACTGATATTTTTGCTTGATTTATCTCTTGAGATTAATATATATATATAATTGATTCTTTACAGAGAGGAAGGGAGAGGGATAGATATTCATAAACATCAATGAGAGAGAAACATCAACCAGCTGCCTCCTGCACACAACCCCACTGGGGATGTGCCTACAACCAAGGTACATGCCCTTGACCAAAATCAAATCTGGAACCTTTCAGTCCACAGGCCAATGCTCTATCCACTAAGCTAAACTGGTTAGGGATCTTTTCAGATTTATATTGATCTCTGAATACAAAAATGTCTTATTATAAGAAAAAAAACAAATTTATATTGATTTATGGGACAATTATATAGTTTACTACCATTCACTTACTTACCAACTCATATATCGACCATTTTTATTAGTGTTTTTTATTTTGATAAACACATTCCCACAAAACATATAATCTGCAACTCACAACATGGTTAGGTATGTATATTATTACCAACATACACATTATGGGTCCATAAAGCAAATTTCACTACTTTAAGTAGACATCCATAGTCACATGGTAAGTCAGTGTTAAATTGGCATTTTCATTAAAGCCTTTCTGATTTTAAAGGCTACATGGAATTTCAGTGGCATGGACTGCCAGGAAGCTGTAAAAAAAAAAAAAATCTTAGAGGTGAGAAACTATATTAGCAAGAAGAGGACAAACAGAATTTGCAAGTATGTAAGCACTTGGAATCTGTAATTCCAATTCTTCCTGCTTAGCTCATTCCATTTAAAAATCACAGGGAAAGAAAGAAAAAGGAAAATATCTGCAATGACCTTACTGGCACTTGTCCTTGTAAATCTATAACTTGTACAACAGAATCAACTTAATCTCTCTGGGCATTTGACCCTTACTCACATCATGAGACCACACATTCTCATGGAGAAAATACAAGTATCCTGACAGTAATCTATATATATAAAAGACCAATATGCAAAGTATCCCTGTGGGAGTTCCACCAGGGAAACCTGGAGTTCTATCACTCGCTATGACATGCGCTGACCACCAGGGGGCAGTGCAGAATGAAGGAAGGCCCAGGCCGGTGACTGGCAGCCAGAAAAGGGAAACCCCAGCAAGCAGCCAGAGAAGGAAGGCCCTGATTGGCCCTGAATGCCAGCCAGGCCTAGGGATCCTACCCATGTACAAACTTCATGCCTCTACTTTATTCATAAAGTAACAGTGAATCAAACTTGCTACCAGCTTTGTTTAGATGATGGTATTATTGTTCTCCAAAAATGGGTTATTTCTTATTCAACAGTGATTTGGATCTTGTCTTATATTTGATTTCTCCCAGATTTGAAATTGTTACCCATGGCCCTCTGTCTCCCAGTACAGTGGTACCTCGAGATACGAGTTTAATTCGTTCCATAACCTTGAGGCGTGGGAAACTATGAGATGCTCAAGTGGAGGTAAACTGGTGGGTCGTGTGCAGCCAGCCGATCCGCACGATTATACCTAGTTCAAATGTTGCTCGTATTTCAAAGCAAAAATTGCTCGCTTGACGGCTCTCGTATCTCAAAAATCTCGTATGTTAGGGCACTCGTATCTCGAGGTACCTCTGTACCTGAATCTCTTTCAGCTGCTCACTCTCCCCGCTGTTGCCTTGCCTATTGGGTTTCTAAATAACTGGATCTACACGGATTCCCCAGGTGATGGCTCAGAATTCTGTGTGTTGGGTTGTTTTAGACTGTTTCCCAACTTTCCTTCTTTCTGGTTTGAATGTTGAACTTGAGTTTCCATCTCCCTCCACCTTTCCACCTGCTTCCACATGTGCTCCCCTAGCCTCACTCCACTGACCATGGCTAAGTTATGTCCATTTGTCAGCTTCCTCTGGCTTGAATGCTCTTATGGCTGCCTAGTGGTGATACGAAGATTTCTCCTTCATTATTTTTTAAAATTTTTTTTAAATATATTTTATTGATTTTTTACAAAGAGGAAGGGAGAGAGATAGAAAGTCAGAAACATCAATGAAAGAGAGACATCGATCAGCTGCCTCCTGCACACCCCACACTGGAGATGTGCTCGCAAGCAAGGTACATGCCCCTGCCGGAATCGAACTCAGGACCTTTCAGTCCGCAGGCCGATGCTCTATCCGCTGAGCCAAACTGGTCTCGGCTATTATTTTTTCTAAAGTATGATAAAGTATGATCTGGTTTGGAATGGGCATATGACTTGTGGAGGTTTCTCCTTTATTGAAAAAGGAGAATGATAGATAGAAGATGCATAAAAAATGTGGGGCTGAGAACCTCCTGGGTTAACCTCCTGGCCCTCCCATTCATACACAGCACGAGTGAGGAAACCACCAGGAAATGATCCTTTTCTCCTCTACCACTTTGCAGTCACCAGGTCCTACGTACCATTTTTTTTTTTTTTGGTCTTAATTTCTGCCAAATCCAATGTCATTGATTCCATCCTACTGTACTGCTTTAACCAACGCCCTTGTAATTTTACCTTCCTTATCATGCAGAGATTTCTAATGGGGCTTCCTGCCTTGAGTTTTGCTCCTTTTTTTTAATTTTTAAATTTATTTTATTGATTTTTTACAGAAAAGAAGGGCGAGGGATAGAGAGTTAGAAACATCAGTGAAATAGAGACATCAATCAGCTGCCTCCTGCACGCCCCCTACTGGAGATGTGCCCACAACCAAGATACATGGGCATTGACCAGAACCGAACCTGGGACCCTTCAATCCTCAGGCCGATGCTCTATCCACTGACCGAAACTGATTTCGGCGAGTTTTGCTCCTTTTAAAGTTCACTCTATTCAGTTTTCCCATGATCTCCCAGGATGTTTTTACATGTTACTCTCTTCCTAGAATACTCTTTCTTCTTCTACTAACTCCTACTCATTTTTCAAAGCAATAATTAGTTAATACTTCTGGAAATCATTCCTTGGCCCCCTCCACTATCTAACCCTCTTCCCCCTATGCCCACATACTCCCTGGGTTTGGTAGGTCTCTCATATAATCCCACAAAATCTTATGAAAGACTTTATGTCTTAGCCTCTACCGTGCTGGATGGTTAGTGTTTATATATGAGTTTAATCATTGAGAGCAGAGTTCTTTACCCTGTGTCTATAGTTGCTGGGCAGAATCTGGAAGATATTTGGTACCCCGGAACGTGTGCTGTTCAAAGATAGAAACTGCCACTTCTCCCAGAAACAATGGAAAACACACTAAGTGAGACCTGCCTTATCCTTCCTGCCTTATCCTATCCTGCATGCGCTTTTCGTATCATTTGCTCTTGAACTTGAACGACATGTTATGAAAGTCTAATGTGTCAGCTTCCTTTCACGGCGACCTTGCTAGCAGTTTTAACCTGTGGGTCGCGACCCACAAGTCGAGAACCACTGCTGTAGAGCCTAAGACAATCAGAAAACACAGATATTGACATTATGATTCATAACAGTAACAACATTACAGTTATGAAGTAGCAACAAAAATAATTTTATGACTGGGGGTCACCACACCATGAGGAACTGTATTAAAAGGCCACAGCATTAAAAAAGGTTGAGAACCACTGCTTCCCCTTTTGATTACTGGAGCATCTGTGTGAAGGAAGAGAAGTAGGATAATTTTATTGACTAAATTTGGTGATTTCTGGGACAAGTAGTGACATCATCCATCCATTGAATGTACATGTATTAAGCGCTCACTGGGAATCTGAACCTCCACTAAGGAGCCCTGGGCATTAAATATATATTCACAGTTGGTATTTAATAAATGCATTGAGTAAATAAAATGTATAAACATATACATTTGTTTAAACATAGATACTACATACGTATACAACCATGTAAATAAAATAGACGAATAAAAATAATACGTAGTCGATTTGACATCAACTATTCAATCCCAGATGTTGGCACTTACTCAAAAACATGCAAACTTTCCCCCTCCGCCTTTCAACAGTACTTGGGCAAGCTCATATTGATCTTTGAATTATTATTCGATAAAGCACTCATCTGTTTGTTCACCACTCCTACAGCCGGAGACATCACCTTACATTAGTGACATTGGACATGACACCAGATCAGGCGGGGCTTCTCTAATGCAATTCTGGCTGCCTCGGATAACCTATGTTTGACCTTGTAGTGGATGATACATGTATGTTGCACAGAGCTCCTTTTGAAAAGCCCCGTCCGTAATTACTGAGCTGGTCAGATTGTTAATGGAAGAGAGCTTCAGAGGAAAGAAAAACGAAAGTCCTTTATTTTCTAAGTCGTCCTGTGTCCTCAGACCTTTTTTATACCTTGAGGAGTGAGTTGCTCAGCAGCTCCTGACTGCAGTGCCTACAGGGGATGCCCGCTCCCGCCACCCGTGGCATGGATGCAGGTACCCAAAGGGCCATCCTAAGGACGGGACTCCAGATCAGCCTCCATCTCTGCATTTCCAAGTTCCTAATGCGAGACTCAAAGTGCTTTCATCTGGACACATAATTTAGAACGCAATGCCTTACAGCAGCGGTTCTCAACCTGTGGGTCGCGACCCCTTTGGGGGTCGAACGACCCTTTCACAGGGGTCGCCTAAGACTATTGGAAAACACCTATTTCCCATGGTCTTAGGAACCAACACACCGCTCCTCGGTGTAGTAAAATGTAGCAATGTAGTTTACTGTTGTTGTATGAAGACTGTTGCTCATGCTACACCACGATTCAAGACAAAATTTCATTTATTTGTCATTAGAAAGAAATATTTCACAATATATAATTACATATTGTTTTTGTGATGAATCACTATGCTTTAATGGTGTTCAATTTGTAACAATGAAAATACATCCTGGCTATCAGATATTTACATTACAGTTCATAACAGTAGCAAGATTACAGTGATGAAGTAGCAACGGAAATAATTTTATGGTTGGGGGTCACCACCACATGAGGAGCTGTCTTTAAGGGTTGCGGCCTTAGGAAGGTTGAGAAGCACTACCTTACAGGATTATAAAAATATAATTTGAAAATGCCAAGCCAACATAGAAGGAGGTTGTTTTTTTTTTTAAACTTACGTATTTGTTTACTTAGGAGAAATCTCACAAATAGGATACTTATCATTTTGATGTGCAGATAGCTCCTGAGTGATTCCACTACTTATCTCAAGACAGACTATTTTGAGAATGGAAACGATTATATAAGGACATGCAAAGGACATGCTTATTTTAAAAATGTGAAGAAGCCATGTTTATTAGTTTTCTATTGCTGTGTAATAAATTACCACAAATGTAATGGGCACTGTTTTAGAGGTCCCCAGATCAGGAATCTGAACACATCTTTTTCAGTTCTGTTCAGGGTCTAGCAAGGCTGCAATCAAGGTGTTGGCTAGAGTGGCAATATCATCCGAGGCTCTTCCAATCTCAACTGTTTGTTGATCGACTTCATTTCTGTGGTTGCAGGGGCTCAGTTCCTTGCATGTAGCTCCTTTGAAAACCCCCCTCCACAACATGGCCAGTTCACTCCTGCAAGGCTAGGGAGCACCCTGAGGCTTCTTCTTCTTCTTTTTTTTTAACTAAATCTTTATTATTCAGATTATTACATTTGTCTCTCTCTTTTCCCCTCCATAGCTCCCCTCCACCTGGCTCCCATTCCTCCCTCTACCCTTACCTCCTCCCCCATTGATGAGTCCATAGATGTATGATTTTTGTCCAGTCACTCCCTGTACACCCCTCTCCCCTTTTTCCCCCTGAGAATTATCAGTCCACTCCCTTTCTGTGCTCCTGATTCTATTATATTCACCAGTTTATTCTGTTGGTCAAATTTTTAATTCACTTAATTTTTAGATTCACTTGTCAATCCCTGAGTGACAGTGTTTTGGGATTGACCTCCAGGTCCACAGATCCTCCCTAGCCTGTGCTTAGAACCTGCTTTCCCTGCAATCTCTTTGGGTGATTCTATGTATTAGGCTTAGTAATCAAAAGCAAGGATCATCCCCTAACAACTCCCCTGAAAGCATGATTGATGCCTAACTGTTCCCCGGCCAGCCCAATTGCCCCTAACAGCCCTCCCCTGCCACCCTGGTCAACACTAACTGCCCTCCCCTGCTGGCCTGGTTGCTGCCAACTTCCTTTCCCTGCAGGCCTGCTCACCCCCAACTGCCCTCCCCTGCAGGCCTGGTAAACCCTAATTGCCTTCCCCTGTAGGCCTGGTCTCCCCAACTGCCCTCCCTTGCTGGCCTGATCACCCACAATTGCTCTCCCCTGCCGGCCATATTGTAGTGGCCATGTTGTATCCATATGGGTGACCATCTTTGACAACATGGGGGCATCCATCTTGTGTGTTGGAGTGATGGTCAGTTTGCATATTACTCTTTTATTAGATATTAAAAAATGTGCATTTCTGATATTTATAAACAAAAAATCTTAACCAATACAACAATCACACATCATTGCTCATTAGAACACAAAAACACCAATGAAAAAAGAAGTAATACAAAAGCACAAATGATGATTAAAGCAATTGAGAATTTACTACTAAAGACAGTAACATTTCTAGAAATGGAAATTCAAGAGAGAAAATAGTGAAGGAAAGGATTTAATGTCAGTTGACATTTTCATACTGGGCACTGAATGAGGAGATTTGCATAAATTATCTCCTTTATGCAAAGGTATTTTCTAGGATCTTATTTCATATCAACATAAATGAAATCCAGGTATACAAGAAGACCTGGGAAATCTCCCGGGCAAAGTGAGATTTATTGGAAAATTAATGTTTGAGACTCAATGATAGTAGACACGGTCAGTCACCCTATAGGATGTGTTTAAACAACTGTCAAAACTGTGAGGTGGCCGAGACCGGTTTGGCCCAGTGGATAGAGCGTTGGCTTGCGAACTGAAAGGTCCCAGGTTTGATTCTGGTTGGGGGCATGTACCTTGCTTGCGGGCACATCTCCACTGTGGGGCGTGCAGGAGGTGGCTGATCGATGTCTCTCTCTCATCGATGTTTCTGACTTTCTATCTCTCTCCCTTCCTCTCTGTAAAAAATCAATAAAATATATTTAAAAACAAAACAAAACTGTGAGGTGGTAGGTTATAATTCTTTGTTCCCTCTGTCCATATGGTCAGTGGACTTTTAATTCTACATCATTAATTTGATGATAGGTGGTTTTATTGTGACAAAGGATTGAGAAAGTGTTGCCTGCCTCAAAGGATTTAACAAACACCAGGCACCACAGGAAGAACTATTTTCTGGGGCTTGACAGAGGAACTTTTCTGCCGGAGAGAGAAGGGAAGAATGAGATGTCAGCCTTAGCAAGAAACTGCGGATTCGATGCCAAAACTAACAGTATTTAAATGAATAGCATGTCCCAGCTCTGCTGTCCAAAGAAATAACCTGTCAAACTAAACTTATACAACCTCCATATGGCACCAGAAAAATAGAATGTCAGAGTCAAAAATGCATCTGCATTTTCGAGCATCCTGTTCAGCGAGTGTCATGTAACTGGACAAAACCAGCACATCACACGCCTGCTTTCTGGAGTAGGCTTTCTAATAAAAATGGTGCATAGTTGACCCAGGGAAAGAGTGAATCCCATCCATTTCCCTTTATGAGTAAGAAATAACGATGAACCTGCCTTTTAAGTGACTGATTTTCACCTGCTTCTCCATCATGGATATCAATAAAAGAACGAGAAAAAGATGTTCTCAATTTCTCCTCAAAATAAGGTCGGTGGTGGAAATAATGATACAGATATAATCAAGTGTATCAAGAGAATACCGAAGATCTAGTTAAACAAGGGTCAAGGAAATACATAGAAAGTGAGATAATGTGGATTCATTGAGAGCACAGGCCTAAGTTTAACAACAGGATGGCTCTCTGAATCCTGTGAAAGTTGATGGATGAGACACAACTCACCTCTAATGAAAGACACATGAAACAGCTTCCTGAGACTCAGGCCAGGTTAATAGGTGAGAATAAGAGAGAAGTATCATTGATTATTTCATGGGGTCCTATGCCCAGCTCCCCTGGATTAGTCTAAGATTCTGGGAATCGGGTAGAAATACCTATAATAGAGAATAATTCAGATAAAAGAGCGTTGCTCCATGATGGACAAGGCCATGGGTTCTGAAGTAAAAGAGAGCTTGTATGTGATTTACTACCTAAGTTACTGTGGATTGTTTACTTAACCCATCAGATCAGCAGCTTACATGGTTATGGATCACAATGGCAACGTCACAAGATTGTTGGAATCATTAAATAATTAAAGTATCTAATACACAACTGAGAGTGGGATAGATACTACCCATTGTTCAACAACAATAAAAAATGTAGGGTTATTTACATGTATCCATGCACCTCTGACCACATGTAGCTCTGCTTCATGGCTAAGAGTACAGTGGTACCTCGAGATACGAGTGCCCTAACATATGAGTTTTTTTGAGATACGAGCTATTTTTGCTTTGAAATACAAGCAACATTTGAGATAGGAGTAATTCCGCGGATCGGCCGGCTGCACACGACCCACCAGTTTACCTCAACTCAAGCATCTCAGTTTCCCATGCCTCAAGGTTACAGAACGAATTAAACTCGTATCTCGAGGTACCACTGTATATGAATGGTCTATGACATCTTTTACTCCTCACTCATGACTTAGTTTGCTTCTCTGCCCAGTCAGTGGACCATTCTCATCTAAAACATAGGTACGCAATTCCCACTTGGAAAAAAAGTGACTTTTAGGATGGAAAATATTCTATATAAAAAACTGTCCCTAGAAGCATTCTCCCTGAATTCAGCAAAGTAAATACAGTGGTACCTCAAGATACGAGTTTAATTCGTTCCGTAACCTTGAGGCGTGGGAAACTATGAGATGCTCAAGTCACGGTAAACTGGTGGGTCGTGTGCAGCCAGTCGATCCGAGTGATTACTCCTATCTCAAATGTTGCTCGTATTTCAAAGCAAAAATCGCTCGCTCGACGGCATGTATCTCAAAAATCTCGCATATTAGGGCACTCGTATCTCGAGGTACCACTGTAGTGGGAGAGATCAGAACACCTCCAATGGCTTTGACAGCCTCAGGCATATCAAGGGCATCTCAGCAGTAACCTGAAACTTCGGGAAGCAAGATCCTAACACCAGCTGAGGCACGTTTTATTCATGAGCTCTCATGCCTGAGAAAAACTTAAGGGGTGCGGGAAACGTGGTACAAAAATGGTTAACAAAATTGTCAGCTGCTACTCAACGACTAAGATATCACTTACATGTGAACTTAGAAGTTTAACTCAATATTCTTGCTTTCCCCTGGACCTTGCACTGACTCTTAGCACATGGTTACCATGCTCTCTCCACCTTTTGCCTTTCTCTTTCTGCATCCGTTGTTTCTTCTGCCCCGTAGTCCCTACCTTCTGTCAATATATTTAAAAACATCACCAATACTTAATTCTGTCAATATATTTTAAAAACATCACCTCAGTGAAGCCTTAATATCAATCCCAGAACAGAACTGTTTCTTCCATTTCAAAGCACCTTTATCTGAAAGCCATCTCACAGCATCTAACCCAGGGTTGATGGCCACATCTCCAATACTTGAACAATGCCCCCCACAGAGCACATGGTCAATAAATGTTGGTTGAACACACGAATCGCATTGTAATGACTTAGATACAGCCTCCGTGTCTTCATAGGCATTAACTCCTAAAAAGAGTGCATACCCAATTTGCTAAAAGTACTGAGCTGTGAAATTCATGTTAATTAATTTAATAAAAAAATGTTAAACATTATTTCAAAATGTAACTGTGAAATCCTAAAAGGATTTTACTACGTTTCCTAGGACCGTGCTCAGATACTACAAGGCCCAATGCCATTTAGAAGCCAATTTTTGATTTTTTCAATTAAATTAAAAAATTCCCCACTTCCTGCCACAATCCTTGATTAAACCGAGACCTGAAAGACTGAAGGGGAATAAATCAGCAGGTTGTTTGTCTACTCTCTTTTATGAACCACCTTTTTAAGACAACCTTGCATCTCTCATTCTGTCCTCTCGAGGGTTAGACTCAGTGGGGAGTGAGCATTTTTTAAAAAAGGGATTAAGAAGGCCTTTTTTTCATGGGCTCAGTTGCAGTATTGAATTTAATGGCACAGAAAAAGTAGATTTCTAGATCCTGGGACTTTCTGTGAGGGGAAATGTTATGGTCGCTTTTGTGATGTTGGTTGGATGCCTTAGCTCAGACTGGTCTATCAAAGTACCGCAATGTCACTTTAAACAATAAACATCATTGTGAATAGGTCTGAAATCTAGGAAGTCCGAGATCAAGGTACTGGCTGAGTCAATGTCCGGTGAGAGGCCAGCTTCTAATTCACAGGTCAGTGCTCAGCCACTGAGCCATGCCCGCTGAGTTGTACGTGAGATTTTTTATTTTTTTAATCCTCACCCGAGGATATTTTTCCATTGATTTTCAGAGAAAATGGAAGAGAGAGGGAAAGACAGAGAGAAATAATGATGTGAGAGAAACACATCAGTGGGATGCATCCTGCACAGGTCTAAGCAGGCCTAGACCAGGGAAGAGCCTGCATTTGAGGTACGTGACTTTGACTGGAATCAAACCCAGGACCTTCCAGTCTGCAGGCTGACACTCTAGCCACTGAACCAAGCAGGCCAGGGCTACATGAGATTCCTTTTTTTTTTTTTTTAAATATATTTTATTGATTTTTGACAGAGAGGCAGGGAGAGGGATAGTTAGAAACATCCATGAGAGAAACATCGATCAGCTGCCTCTTGCACGCCCCCTACTGGGGATGTGCCTGCAACCAAGGTACATGCCCTTGACCGGAATCGAAAATGGGACCCTTCCGTCCGCAGGCCAATGCTCTATCCACTGAGCCAAACCAGGTTCGGAGAGATTCTTAACTGAATGAAGGGAAGACTCAAGACTCAAGGTTTGAAATTAGGCAGAAAAGAGTTTGAAGATGGAAGGTATTTTCCAGGACTCCAGTATATTTCAGGTGCATCATGAGTTGAAATAACTATTTTTGACTCAAATTTATAATAAACTATAATTTCATACCTTTTTTATTTGCTCCTTAATTGTTGAAGTGACTAAAATATTAAAAAATGTCACCATCCCTGACCAGTTTGGCTCAGTGGCTAGAGCGTCAGCCTGTGGACTGAAGGATCCCAGTTTGGATTCCAGTCAGGGGCATGTACCTTGGTTGCAGGCACATCCCCAATAGGAGGTGTGCATGAAGCAGCTGATCAATGTTTCTGTCTCATTGATGTTTCTAACTGTCTATCCCTCTCCCTTCTTCTCTGTAAAAAAATCAATAAAAATATATTTTTTAAAAATGCTACCAAAACATTCCCCATTGCCACCTTACATTTTAGAGGGCGTAAATGTGCCCTTTCCCTGGGAAAGCACGACAAGGTTTATGACTTTCCTGCTCCCTTTTCGATAATAGCCGTCCTAGGACGACTTTAAGCAAAACAGTGTTGGCATTTTTAGTCCAATATGTTATCATCAAAGCTTCCCATTTGAGTTAGCATAAATTGTTGGTGTTTTTTTTGTTGTTGTTGTTGTTGTTATTTTTGTTGTTTTTGTTTGTTTTTCTCCCTTCCACAGTCTGGACCAGCTCTAGGTTCAAGTCTTGCCATGGGAGAAGAAAAGTATTTTTTTCTCTGTGTAGTCTGATCTCTTCCTCTACAGTGTAGAGGTGTCCCTGCTAGTGGTTCTTAACCTGTGGGTCCCAACCCACAGGTTGAGAACTGCTGCTGTAGAGCCTAAGACCATCGGAAAACACAGATATTCACATAACAATTCATTAACAGTAGCAAAATTACAGTTATGAAGTAGCAACAAAAATAATTTTGTGGTTGGGGTCACCACATGAGGAACTGTATTAAAGGGGAAGCGGCGTTAGAAAGGTTGAGAACCACTGCTCTCCACTCTAGCTTCTGATTTAACTGGAAGAGGCCCCGTTTGGGTACTGGGAGCCTGAGCAGAGGGAAGGGAACAGGTGGGGTGGTCGGTGAGTGTTCATGGAGCTGGTGGGGTTTGGGGTTTTGTGGGGAGGCAGATGGTCAGGGCTGGCGACCCTGGGTGGGGCTGGCTTAGGTTTCTCCCTGATGTAGAGCTTTGCAGTGGCTTCTTGGATTTAGCTGTTGACTTCCTGGCTTCTGTGGCTGCCTGAGTCAATGCAATTCTATGCCGCTAACCTTGGCTTTTCTTCCTCAGCTTGCCCTACAGCAGTAGACTTCCCCCCTCTTTCCGCTCAGGTGTGTGGGCTCAGACAGCCCTAGTAGATAGTGTGTCTCAGACCACCCCTTATTGTGACTCACTACAAACACTTACCTCACTGTGTCCCATAAACTCTGAGATTGAACACCCGCCTCAATAGAGAGCATTCCATCCCCCCTCTGAATAAAGAGCCTTTATATATATATATAATTATTATTTTTTTTTTTTACAGAGAGGAAGGGAGAGAGATAGAAAGTCAGAAACATCGATGAGAGAGAGACATCAATCAGCCGCCTCCTGCATGCCCCACAGTGGAGATGTGCCCACAAGCAAGGTACATGCCCCCAACCGGAATCGAACCTGGGACCTTTCAGTCCGCAGACCGATGCTCTATCCACTGAGCCAAACCGGTCTCAGCAAGAGCCCTTATTTTGCTATCAAGAGCGCCTGTGTAGGAGTCAAACCCTATCCCAGAGGTGACTTTCCCTTTTCCAG
The DNA here is from genome assembly GCA_004026805.1 of Lasiurus borealis. Classification (NCBI taxonomy): domain Eukaryota; kingdom Metazoa; phylum Chordata; class Mammalia; order Chiroptera; family Vespertilionidae; genus Lasiurus; species Lasiurus borealis. The sequence goes on from PVJN01004861.1 coordinate 62,930, forward strand.
CTATCAATCAGACAGCAGGCCCCCAAAGGCAGGGGCACATCGCAGTATTGTCTGGGGGATCCTCTTGAAATCCGCTTTACCGGGTGTGGAGAAGGAGAGAGCAAACCCTCATTCTGCTCTCAAGAGAGAAAGTAGAACTCAAAGTCTTACAACAGCTCATCAAGGCAATTTCACTTCCAAACCCTCCTTCCTGCACTTTCTGACTCTTTCTGCTACCTCCTTTATCTGCCTGAAACTCCCTGAGGCTTAAAACGTTTCCCTTAAGAACCTACACATGGCCGAAACCGGTTTGGTTCAGTGGATAGAGAGTCAGCCTGTGAACTGAAAGGTCCCAGGTTTGATTCCAGTCAAGGGCATGTACCTTGGTTGTGGGCACATCCCCAGTAGGGGGCGTACAGGAGGCAGCTGATCGATGTCTCTCTCTCATCCATGTTTCTAACTCTCTCTCCCTCTCCTTTCCTCTCTGTAAAAAATCAATAAAAAATATATATATTTTTAAAAAAGAACCTACACATGGAAATCTGGACTTGGAATTTTGCATCTATTTCATCTTGGACTTTTCCAGAAAAACCTCATTTTTAACAGATGGTATGTATTGAACCAATACAGCCTAAGGTCAAACCACAGACTTTGATTGAACTTTCAGAGCTTAAACTACTAGTACATGTAAGTTAGACATGTCCTATGTTTGCACAGGTAGTTACATATTTACCGTGCTCTTGGTTTTTATATGCAGTTAGTGGCTCTAGTTTTTTTTTTTTTAAGTGGGCTTATTAATACCAGTTAATTCAAATTAATGCAACTTGTAAGGACAAGATGAAGTGGAAGGCACTCCATGCTGTGACTCCCCGATCTCTCTTTCTAAGCTGCTTCTCTGCCGGTGGAGTATAAGCAGCTGTGTGGCTTTTCATCTGAGCAAAAATCTTAAACTACCGGCTGGAAATCTGTCTTTTCCTCCCTCCACGCGGCTTCCGTAAACTGAATTAGCCCATTTCATTACGTGAAAATTCGCTCTGATGAGTGAAACAGCTACTAATGGAAAAAACTGTAAACAATTAGATAAAGCAAGTTGCTGAAAATCGAAACTATTCATCAGTTGCCACAGCCAATGGGAACGTGGCCAAAGGCAGAGGCACCTGCTCTTTTGCCTGCTACGCCAAGGTTTGTCGGAAAAAATCTTCAAAAACGGACACTTTTTTTTTTTCTCACTGGAACAACGACACACCAATTCTAATATTTACATGGTAGGATAACAGAAAAACAGCTATAAAAATAATAAAAGAAATTGGGTAAAATCAGCTCTATAAGATATAAAGTATCTCTCTCAGACTGCTTAAGTTCTAGTAATTAAAACAGAAGAACATGCCACAGGAATAAACATAAATGAACATCTAAAAACGCCAAGACTTAAATGTAATTATTTTAAATTTAAAGGTTAAAGATGTCATTTCAAACCAATGCAAATTTATTAAATTATTTAGGATTACTTAATGAATAATGGTAGGACAACCAGCTTTTAATCAGAGGAGGTATAAGCGTACACATGTAAATATTCACACATCTGTGAAACATACGAGATGGGTGCACCTGGGTAAAAATCCTTAGTGTTTTGCTTGACAATAAATTCTAGTTAAATCAAGACTCAAGAATAATGAAAATAAGAAGTTATTAGATTAATATGTGGATTAACAATATTAAAATATTGGAATAAAGATGGCTTTAGAGGCATGAAAGTAAAACAAAAAGCCTTTAAAAAATATATTATTCTACCTAAAATTATTAACCCGATTAGACAAAGCACCTATTTTTTTTTTAGATATATACAAAGAAAGCTTACAAATCAGGAAAGAAAGCCATAATAATAACAATAAAAACTGGATAGAAAACGAAGCAATTGGTATAAAACAGCAATCTTCTAAAAATAAAATCAAAATAACTCTAAATAGATGATCAGTCTCATATTAATTAAAAACAGAACAGTGAGATTTTTTTTAAATCACTGGGATGAGCAAAATATAAAAACCAATGAATATATTCAGTGATTGTAAAGAGTATGAGAATAGATCCTCTAACATGCTATTAAAAGGTATGTGAAAATACATTTTTGTAAAGAAGTATGGAAATGCCTGTCAAAATTGCAAATACAAATCACCTTTGACTCACTTTTTACAGCTTGTTTACCGATCCTCTTTTAGAAATGCAATCTAAAAATGTATTGATTTTTAAAGATGTTTAATATCGGGAATAACAATACTGGAAAGAAACACAAATGTTTACCAATAATGGGCCAGATTTAAACTCTTATATCCTTTATGAAGCAACATGCAATACCGTACAACTACAAATGACAAAATCATTTGACAGAAAAAGAAGTATACATTGAGCCCAATTGTGTTAAATATGCTCACAAAATACCAAGAGATTATTACACTATATTTCTAGGGTGGCTTCTTCTGGTGATGGAGTTAGGCCAAAAGGAGGGGGAATTGATTACTCTTATTTTGTGCATTTTCTGTAGTTTACTTTTTAATTTTTATTATGAAGTGTCATTATTATTATAAAAATCACATAAAACCCAAGGAAACAGAAGGAGACTGAAGCACTTAGCAAAACAATACCTAAATATAAATAAAAATCAACATTAATAATATAGTGAGTGCTGTGTGGTGCTATCTAAGTGGAATGATGGAAGTCTATCCAAAAATTCTCAGCCTCATCAGCAGTTAGCTCATCTACTCACCGGGTCAGAATGAGAAAATACCTTGTCATTTTTAGCCAAAAAGGATTAGTCCTAGGGGGTAAAAAAAAAATATACTTCTTTCTTATCAATCCAGAATGGCAGGTCTTACTGAAGGAATTTACCCTAATTAGAAACCGAGAAGACTGTGTGTGAACACTTGTAGAACTAATTGTTATGCTTCCTGACATATTTTAACGATTATTGGCTCCACTATTTATCTTCCAAGGCTGCTGGGGATATTACGGGAAATGATAAATGTGAAAATGTTGTCAACGAGTACGCTCGAGGTAATTATTATTGTTCGAGTGTGGGCTTAAGGCAGAAAAACATCACATAAGCAATAACGATGAGTTTTAAAAATGGTAGCTATTAACTTAAAAGAAGGAAACTGTTTTTGGCCTCTCTGTGAAAACTTAAAAAAGAAAAGAAAAAAAACCTTGATAAATGCAGTGTTGTGGAGGAGTAAAACTGGTTCTCTCTTTGGAAGGCAACTTGGAAATATATGTTAACATGCCTTAAAATAAGCAGAACCGGGGAACCAGTAATTCCCTTTCTAAGAATATATTTTGAGGAAATAATGTCTAAGTATTTCATCGGAGCATAATTGTAATATAGCAACACATTATAAATGATATGATAGCTAAGAACAGGAGACTGGCTAAATAATTATGGTGTTCCATGTAGTCATTAAAAAGAATTCTGTAGGAAATTAGAAAATGTACATTAAAATAATTCCGTAGGAAATTAGAAAATGTAGATGCTATGTTATTAAATTAAGAGGTTAAGCAGAGTATCATTCCATTGGCTAGCAAATTTGCTTTAAAAATACCCAGTGAGGTTGACATGAGTAAAATGACTCATCTGTCAACAATGCCATTAAATAGATCTAGTGGATTTCCACACAAACACACGTGTATGCACACAACAAATAAAATGGCTGTAATACAGACGATTGAACTCAATATTTACTATTTGATGGGGAATTTGCATGAGACATCTATGCAAATCCATACCCTGTAAATTAATTATATAATTTCAGAGATAAATAAACTCACCCTAAGCTAAATACAATAGAAATGAAACAAAATTTAATATTTGTGATAAAAAGTCCCTTAAGCTTAAAGTTTTCATATGTGATCAAAGACCCCAGCTGAGCCTACACAGACTTATACCTAATTAAATAGACGTACTGCAAAAAAGCAGGTGGGAGAGCATTCTAGGGACTAGATTGTGGGCACCTGTGAAAAACCCTCTGAAAACTCCTGGAAATATCACAAAAAGGTGAGATATGTTGAAGGTGTAAAGACTATGCCACCAGCAATTTTGTCAACAAAACAATACACCTTGATATTACCTATTACAGTGATTCCTTTATTACGTACATGCTAGTGAGACAAGTGTTACGTCATTACATGTGTTTTCATATCTCTCACATAAGTAGATTTCTGCAATGGAGGATCATGGAAGTTCCAGAAGAGAAGAAAATCCTTATAGGTCGGACCCTAATACCTTTCCCTACATCCTTCGTACCAAGAATCCAAGCATGAGAACCCTAGATTCACCTGTAAATACTATAATTTTGTATCCTGTGTTTCTGTTTTAGTTAGCTGTTGGTGTAACAAGCAACAATACTTGGCAGGTTAAAACAATCATCATTTCATTGTATCTCACAGGTCTGTTTTTGTTTGTTTGTTTGTTTAATATATTTTTATTGCTTTTTCACAGGGAGGAAGGGAAAGGGATGGAAAGCCAGAAACATCGATGAGAGAGAGACATCGATCAGCTGCCTCCTGCACGCCCCTACTGGGGATGTGCCCGCAACCCAGGTGCATGCCCTTGACTGGAATCAAACCTGGGACCTTTCAGTCCACAGGCCGACGCCCTATCCACTGAGCCAAACCGGTTTCAGCTCGCAGGTCAGTTTGATGCTGGTGCATAAACATGCAGTTCCTTCTCTAACTTCACTTGGAGCATTTTACCCAGGTCCAGTCAGATGGGGTGAAGTCAAAGTGGCCCGGATGCTTGACTGGACCCTGGGAGAGCTGGCCTCTCTCCTCCTCCATGGGGCCTCGGGTCTCTTGTCTCCTCAGGGCCCATGGATTCTTCACAGGGTCTCTCTGAAAGGGTTTCTGGACTCGATACATGTCTCAGTTTTTCCCCAAAGCACAACATGGAAAACTACGAAGCCTCCTTAGAGATCAGTCTCAGCACTGGGGAAATGTCATTTCTGCCTTTTCTATTGATGAAGTGAGTCATGGGGCTCAGCTCACATTTAACTTGGGAGCGACCAGCCCAGAGCATGAATCCAGGTGTAAACTGGATTCTCTTTGAGAGTCAACCAGGCAGATCAGCAACCACATTGTCGTACATAATGTGTCGGGCTGGGGTTCGGGCTAGGCATACAATAGTGAGTGAAATAAGACGAGCTTGCTGCCTTCAGGAACCCTACAGTCTAGAGGGGGATGTAAACACCGATCAAGAATTATTCCAGCTGAGACCGGTTTGGCTCAGTGGATAGAGTGTCAGCCTGCAGACTGAAAGGTCCCGGGTTCGATTCTGGTCGGGGGCATGTACCTTGCTTGCAGGCACATCTCCAGTGGGGGGTGTGCAGGAGGCAGCTGATCGATGTCTCTCTCTCATCGATGTTTCTGACTTTCTATCCCTCTCCCTTCCTCTCTGTGAAAAATCAATAAAATATGTATTTTTTAAAAAAGAAATATTCCATGAGGACTGTCCTTCCAAAGGAAAAGGACTGTTGTGCTCAGGTGATCAGTTATACCGACCAAGGACGCTTCTGGGGGAAAGAAAGCTAGAGCTGATGGGACGTGTGGGTAACAGTGCTCATTGTCACCATCAGATCTAGCTTTACAACACTAAGCTACCCTGCTTCCCTGAAAGTAAGACATCTCCCTAAAATTAGACCTACTTCCAGTTTTGCCTCTCGCTGTCATAGAAGACACCCCCCTGAAAATAAGACCTCCCCGATAAGAAGGCCTCCCCCGAACATAAGGCCTCCCCCGAACATAAGGCCTCCCTGGAACAGAAGGCCCCCGAAGCTACCATCAGGCGTCTGACTCCTGATTTAAAGAGACCTCGCACTGCCTGAACAGCTCCAGCTGCGCTGCGGCCAATCAGTGAGCTGGTTTGTGATGATAACTAATACCATACCATATATAAGTAATGATTTTCCTTTTTTTTTTGTGTGTGTGTGTGTGTGTGTGTGTTTGTTGTTGTTGTTGTTCAACAATAAATGAGTAATGTATTCTTCTTCATGGAAAAATAAGACATCCCCTAAAAATAAGACCTAGCGCATCTTTGGGAGCAAACATTAATATAAGACACTGTCTTATTTTCGGAGAAACAGGGTACATAAGCAGGGCATAGAAGAAGCATTCCAGCCAGAGGGCAGAGCACAAATATAAGACATAAGGACAGTGATGCTGTAGTTGAGAAAGTATGTGGGACTACATGATGGAGAGCAGGCTGGTATGGTTGACAGACGTCTGGCATTGTCTTCATTGGAGAGCCAGGAGAAGCTACTAGAAGGTTTCACCATCAGCAGGTGTCAGGACCAGGTTTGCGTTTTGAAAAGATCCCTCCTGCTACCAGGTGGAGAGCAGATGAAAGAGGGTGCCTCGAAGCTGGTTTCTTCCACCTGCCAGGACATTGCAGCCGCCAGGTGAGCGGTGAGTGCTCCGCTCCATCTCCTGTGGCTTGGGGGTGCCAGGTTCATGACTGAGGGCCCTGGCAGAATGGCTTTCATTTCTCTTCTAGTCATCTTTCTGGGTTCTATTTTCTTTTCCTGACTCAAATCAAAGGAATTCTGTATCCACAACCGCTCGCAGGAAAGGGTGACCGAAAGCAATCAATGAAATAAAGAACAGGGCATCGCAAACCACTGGCAAGATGAGGAGCTAAACTTGACTCCAGTGATTCTCAACCTGTGGGTCGAGACCCCCTTTGGGGGTGGAAAGACCCTTTCACAGGGGTCGCCTAAGACTATTGGAAAACACCTATTTCCCATGGTCTTAGGAACCAACACACTGCTCCTCAGTGTAGCAAAGTGTAGCAATGTAGTTTACAGTTGTCATATGAAGACTGTTACCCATGCTACACCACGATTCAGGACAAAATTTCATTTATTTGTAATTAGAAAGAAATATTTCACAATATATAATAAAATATTGTTTTGTGATTAATCCCTATGCTTTAATCATGTTCAATTTGTAACAATGAAAACGCATCCTGCCTATCAGATATTTACATTACAGATCATTAACAGTAGCAAAATTACAGTTATGAAGTAGCAACGAAAATAATTTTATGGTTGGGGGTCACCACCACATGAGGAGCTGTCTTAAAGGGTCGCGGCATTAGGAAGGTTGAGAACCACTGCTTTAGACTGTCAGGTCCTTCAGTCATCAGTCCTGTTGGGAATCCTCTTGGAATAGCCAACGAGGCAAACAGTGATGCCTTAATTGTCTTTCCTCTAAGCTTATGCTCTAAACATTCTTCTCATTTTACCTTCTCTTCCAAACAGACATGCTCCTCAGTGCGGAGCGGCCGAGGCATGGGTTCAAAGCCCCGCTCTGCGGGGTGAACTTACATAAGTTCACGAGCCTCCCTGAACCTCAATATCTGTATCTAATAACAAAGTCATGAGCGTAGCAGCACAGGTCCAAAGCGTTACAATAAGCCAGTGAGAGGATGCGAGCAAAGGGCTTAGCCCGGTGCGGTGCCACCTCAGAGTTACCAGCCAAATCAATCTTGGCTCACTTCCCAGATCTTCCAATTATTACCGCTATGGCCTTGAGCAAGTTATTGGCTGCACTGAAGCATCGATATTTTTTATCTGTAAAATTCATATAAACCTAATATCACTTTATAGTGTGTTTATGAGGATAACTTGACAAATAAAGTACCGGATAGAGTAACTGGTATACAGCCAACATTTAGTAACCAGAAACTTCTTTTATTACAAGAATTATTAGCACTCAATAAATGTTGTTTAATTCTTCTTTCCCCGTTCACTAGGACTTCATTTTTCCCATACATTGTCTTCCCTCATTACCAGCTACCTTGCAACCTTATTTGCATTCTCTTTATCTCTTCCTCTCTGTCTTTCCACCTCCATCTATCCCTCCTGCTCTCAAAATTGTGGAGGACGATAAATAAATCTAAATATAGTAATAAGAGGGTAATATATTAATTAGACTGGATATCTTCCCAGACATCATTCCAGGCATCCTTCCTGACAAAGCCAGGGCCAGAGGTAAGCTTGCTGGAGGCCAGAGGATGTAAGCAGCCCATGTCCTAGGTCCTGGAGGGAAGCCAGTGCCAGAAGCCAGGGGAAGAAAGGCCTACTCTTGCATGAATTTTTGTGCATCAGGCCTCTAGTTTATGCTAATAAAAAGGTAATATGCTAATTAGAATAGACACCTTTCAGACAAAGCTATGGTGGCAGGGCCAAGGCAGAGGCAGTTAGGGGTGATGAGGCCAGCAGGGGAGTAGTTAGGGGCATGAAGCTGGCAGGAAGAAGTGGTTAGGGACAATCAGGCAGTCAGACAAGTGAGCAGTTAGGAGTCAGTGATCTGAGATTGTGAGAGAGATATCCCCCAAGGGTTCCTGGATTGGAGAGTATGCAGTTCAGGCTGAGGGACCCCACCCCGTCATGCATGAATTTCATGCATTGGACCTCTAGTATATATATATATATATATATATATATATATATATATATATATATATATATATATATATATGTAAGCGATTGTCCAACAGGTAGCTATGATGAGCTATGATGCCCAATGACCACCGTGGGGCAGACACTCAACGCAGGAGTTGCTGAGCTGTGGTGACTTGGTAGCTGTGGTTTTCAGACAAACACACCTGGAATCAGAGAGGAGGGAGCCTAATTCTGGAGTGTGTCACCCGAGAACCATCCTCTTGCTATCCAGGATCTCTCCGGGGATGTTGGAGAGCCAGTTTCCACCCAATCCCTGCAGGCCAGGCTGAGGGACCCCACCAGTGCATGAATCCATGCACTGGGCCTCCAGTGAAATAATAAAAATAATTCAAACACCTGAAAGTTCAGAAAATTAATTGATTTTTTTTTTATTTAAGAGAGGAAGGGAGAGGAAGAGAGATAGAAGCATTAATAATGAGAGATAATCATTGATTGGCTACCTCCTGTATACACCACACTGTGGATTGAGCCCACAACCTGGGCATGTGCCCTGACTGGGAATTGAACCTTGGTCTCCTTTTTCATAGGTTGATGCTCAATCACTGAGTCTCATAGGCTGGGACAGAAAGTTAATTTTTGAAAACTAAATTGTTAAAACACAGGGATAAAGTAACATTTTATAAATTTAACTTACTAATTAAATTCTTAATACAGGACTATGGTTTTATAAATCTCCTACTCTATGTGTTCTCAGTAGACATACCAAAAACTTGGTACTAAAATATCCAAACACTTGCTCGCATAAATAGCCTGCTAAGTGCATGTCAACCATGCGATAGATATGATTTCAAATTTTTTTTATGGAGTTCATAAGTGCTATTTTATATCCTAAAAACAAAATGCTTTTCAACTTTGGCTGACATTTAAGTCCTGCAATGGTCAAATCTGTGTTGTAAGATGCAATTAACATGTAAGCATTATCATGTAACCAGGCCTTCTTTTTCCTTTCTCCAATATCAGGAATAAAAGAGACACTTTGCAATATCAAGCACATTTTTCTTTAGTTATGAAAAACAGCTGCTTTGGGTATGCATTTTCCAGAAGAAAACCTCAGTGAACTTTGGTTTACTGTAAGAATCAGTGAAAGCTACAAGAAAATATCAAAATAGTTTAAATGCTAAGTTAGGAAATACTAAATTGCTATGTGTGAGTGGTAATTATATTGTCCGACCTTAGTATGAAACGTGTTAACTCAGGGTTTGAGGTGTCATAATATTTGGGTGTTTTATGTGAAACACTCTTACTCCCTGGGGCATGCTGATCTTTTTGGATAATATTTGACTTCAAGAAGTGGGCTTATTCTTTCTACTTTTAATTTCACTGCTCTAATTTTGTCCAGTTTGTTTATATTTATACAGAATTGTAGGACTTACTGGGGTAAAATGAAACATAATTTATCTATGATGTTTTTCAGGAATAAAATAACTCATAATCCATGGAGCACTATTTTCAGAGACAGCAGAGTTTCCCACCATTGTTGGGAGACAGCTGTTCTCTTATCTATACTAATAAAAGAGTAATATGCTAATTAGACTGGGAGAATCTTCCGGGACGTCCTTCCAGACAAAGCCATGGTGGTAAGGCTGAGGCAGAGGCAGTTAGGGGCAATCAGGCTGGCTGGAGGTGGTGGTGGGGGGGAGTTGGGGGCAACCGTGCAGGCAGGGGGGGCAGTTAGGGATAATCAGGCTGTCAAGGGGGGGTAAGTTGGGGGCAAGCAGGCTGGCAGGCAGAGTGGTTAGGGGAGATTAGGCAAGCAGGCAGGTGAGCAGTTAGGGGCCAGTGGTCCCTGATTATGAGAGGGATGTCTGGCTGTTGGTTTAAACCTGATCTCTGTGAGATTGGCCCTAAACTGGCAGTCAGACATCCCTGAGGAATTCCCATTTGGAGAGGGAGCAGGGTAGGCTGAGGGACATGCCCAACCCCCATGCATGAATTTCATGAACCAGGCCACTAGTTTCTTAAATATTTTCATTCATATTTAGAGTGAACCAATTAAGCCTTATGAATTAGTAGAGCCAAGAAAGGGCCTTTAACTGCACATGATATTTAAAAGATTTAATTTCATAATTAAGCGCAATGTTAAATTTATGTAGCTCTGTACATGTGATTAAAATTCCTTTTACTTATGATAGTGCATGTGAAACCGAATCTTATTAACTCAGACTCTCTTCATTCAGAACTTGAGGTAATTAAAAGGTAAAAAGGCTTAATATATTCAGGTGCAGGTGAAAAAATATTTTACCGAGCCAAGGAGATAGAGCAACGTTTTCCTGTTCACAAGATATTTGAGATATCAAATTATTTCTAGCATTATAGTAGCATTTATTTGCATGTTAATTTATATTAATAGCTGCTGTCACTGTTTTGAAAAATGTTCTATTTATCTTATTTAGGTAATCCTATTTAACCTTGAGAGATACATTTAACCTTGAGGGATAATATATTTCAGGTTTCAATTAAGAAATTCTTACAAATCCCACCGATTCAAAGGACTAAGGACTTATCCCACGTTATTCTGCTAATTCAGAAAAAAAACTGATTCCGGCTCTCAAGTGTATTATTTTCCAACTACCCTGCAGGTTCCCATTTAAGAACAAGATTGCTAAACGAATTAGATATAGAAATTACAACAGGAATACTACCTCTGCTTGGCATTGTTAGACATTTAAAAATGTCTCTACATTTGATGGATGTACAGCCATTTCCTGTCTAGTGAGTTCTTAAAAGGGAGGTGGTGGCATGTCTCATACCAGCCAGGTACATGCCTGAAATCAACGGGGACCGATGCAAGAAGAGAAACAGAGGTTTTCAGATAAGGACAAAAGCCTCTCTGAGAATCCAACCCGATTTCTCTCCGCACAAAAGCACCTCTAAAATGAAGCTGGAATTACATTTTTAATGTAAGAAAAAACGGTTGAAGTGGCATTCGATCCTTTAGCCACAGTGTAATTACCCTCCAGCCCTACATGAAGCGTGTCTTGTTCCTCACTCACAGAGCTATTTGTCAGAAAGTGTTGAGCAGACACTCTGCGCTATTTGTGGAAAGCCCACACTGTCCAGGGCATTGTACAGAGCAGGGCATTGTCCGGAAAGTAGGCTTTACTGAGAGACCGGTCATCGCTGAGCGGCATACGCAGAGTTTGTGCACCCTGGCTCTGTCTTGATTTAATAAAATAATGTATTACCTTTGGAAATTCTAGGATGCCTTTTCCAAAGCACATATTTTGAGAGTCATGGATATGCATTGGTGACCAGCAAAAATGACAACATGCTAATGCATATGTGAAGTAATTGAAGTACTGAGTGATAGCATCATAGTTCACTTAAGTTAGACTTCATGCAGTCTTTGAAAGAGCAGAACAGTAACAAGGTCAAAGGGGCAACTTTTCCAGTGTCTTGCTTGACAATGTTTACCCTGGAAGGTATCAATCCAGGAAGACAGACTGTCAAACAGGAAAGGGAGATGATATCAAATGTGTAACACTTGAAGGAACAAAGGCAAAACAAGGGGATGATGGGAATTTCACAAGGCTGTATTATATGTCTGGAAAGGCAGAGGTTGGTCAGTTCTGTGACTGATATTTCAAGGACAACTCACAGTTTCTAGGAATCCCAATCAGTCCACCTTTCATAGGTCTATGACAGTGGTTCTCAACCTTCCTAAGGCCACGACCCTTGCATACAGTTCCTCATGTGGTGGTGACCCCCCAACCATGAAATTTTGCTACTGTTATGCATCGTGATGTAAATATCTGCATTTTCTGATGGTCTTAGGTGACCCTTGTGAAAGGGTCATTTGACCCCCAAAGGAGTCGCAACCCACAGGTTGAGAACTGCTGGTCTATGAGGATCTGGTCATCTTTATACACAAGTTCTACTTACATGGGAAGACTGAAAAGGTAGAAATTCCTGGGACTATGAAATCAGACTGATTTTAGATTAAATTTTGGATAATGTTTTCATTAACTTATGACCACTACACATGTACATCAATGAAATGCAATATGCCTTCTATTTGTAGAACACACTTATCTTTTATTAGAGAAGCTATTGCTGGATAGGTATTATGAGTGCAGGGCACCTAAGATCTAATGTGTTTTGGATGTGATATTTCTCCTCACTTCTCCTTGTAACCTTTCTCTAACTAATGTATTGTTTTTGTAGTAACACTAGATATTTTGCTTCTTTTATTGGATGGCTTCCTTGTGCATTCAATATATTGATGGTACACATTCAAGTCAGAGATAGAGGTATGGGAATTTTTATAATACTCACTAGAGGCCCAGTGCATGAAATTCATGCACCAGAGAGGGGGTGTGTCCCTCAGCCCAGCCTGCATCCTCTCTAATCTAAGACCCCTTGAGGGCAGTCAGACATCTCTCTCCCAATCCAGGACTGCTGGCTCCCAACTGCTCACCTGCCTGATTGCCCCTAACTATTTCTGCCTGCCAGCTTGATCACCCCCTAACCACTCCCCTGCCAGCCTGATTGATGCCTAACTGCTCCCCTGCCAGTCCGATTGCCCCTAACTGTCCTTCCCTACTGGCCTGGTCACCTCTAACTGTCCTTCCCTGCAGGGCTGGTTGCCCCTAACTTCCCTCCCCTGCTGGCATTGTCACCCCTAACTGTTCTCCACTCCAGGCCTGGTCATCCCCAACTGCCCTCCCCTGCCAGCCTGATTGCCCACAACTGCCCTCCCCAGCTGGCCATCTTGTGGTGGCCATCTTGTGTCCACATGGAGGTGGCCATCTTTGATCACATGGGGGCAGCCATTTTGTGTGTTGGAGTGATGGTTAATTTGCATATTACCCCTTTATTATATAGGATTGCTGTTAATATAATTTGGTTCTTAAAAATAGAAATATTCAAGTAAAGTCCACTGTCTATATAAAAACACATGAGCAGGAGAGACAAGGAGACAAGCATTAACAAAGCCTTTGACCACTGTGGAGTGAAGAAGCAATACATTTTTTCTCATTTGGGGAATAATGAAACTTTGGTTCATTACAAAAGCTGAAAAGGTAATCAATGTTTAAAACTAACCATGCCAGCTCTGATAGAAAGCAACTCAGAAAGGAAAAATTGACAAAATATCTACATAGCTTGCACTCCCAATATAATTATATTTAAAAAGAAGGGTGCATGACACATGAAATATTGCGATAGGAAAGATGATGAGTCATTTAATAACTCCTAATGAAGAAAGCAAGTGATAAGGAAGAGTCAGTGTGGAGGCTAGGTTTATAGTAACCGGATCTCTTTTGAATATTGTGATGCTTTGGATAGTTGTTCCTCATGTTTATTCATTCACTTCATTCCTTTATTCAATTATCAAATAATTATTGAATATATATTTTGTGCCACACAGTGGTGTGTAGACAATGAAAGGACATATATGCTCATTGTCCTCAGGAAATGAATAATGTAATAGAAGAAACAGACTATTGTTAACTAAACAGGTCCATAAATATGACCTTTTATTCCCCTTTGTGGTATTTTCAGGGAATAAACCGGGTAATAAATTAATGACTAACTGAAAAACATTATTTTGATTGGAATAGGCAAACAAGGCCTCTTGTGAAAATAAGCATTTGTACTGGTTGCCCGGGAGTCCAAAGAGCAAGGCATGCAAATACATAGAAGTGAGCAATTCAGCCAGTTGGAAGCGGAAGTGTCAGATTTGGCAAGTTAATAAAACACCAATAACGGAGTGGTTTGAGATTTTTCTTTTAGCAAGCTGGGGAATGCTCTAATGTTATTTTGGAGGAGTGGGAACCTCCATGAGATCCTTTGGAGTACCTGTTAAAAAATTACTGGGATTAGGATGGCCTATGTAGAAAGAGAAAGGTCAGAAAGGAAGATGGTTGAATTTTCCAAGTGAGAAATTACATTCAAAACGAAACTTAGAAATAAATCTAATGGAAGATGTGAAACATCTCTAAATTGAAAATTAAAAGCCATGATTGAAATACATTTAGATAAACCTTAATGGATGGAGAAATTATTTTACATATATACTGGGAATTCAATATTTTATATACAAATTCTCTTCCAATGGTTTTATATTGTCCATTAAATCCCAAGTAATAGAGTATCAGCAACTTATTTTGATATTGGCAAACTGATTCTAAGATGTCCATGTAAATGCAAATAGGAATAAAATCACAGAAAAGAACAAACTGTAGGAAAAACATTGCCAGATATCAAGATTAATTATAAATCTATAGAAATAAGTACGAAGTAGTGTTGATGAAGATATAAGCTATTAGCCCAATGGTCTAATCACACAAAAATAAACAAATGGTTCATATCAAAATGGATGTATCATTGCTGTATGGAAAGGCATGGTCTTTTAGTCAATGTTGCGAGGCCAAGTGCACATCCCTATGGAAGGAAAAGTTTCTTGATCCATGTCTTATAGGAAAAGAAATAAATCCCAGGTGTACTTTTGATCTATTGTAAAAGGTAAAATAATAATAATAAAAAAGAAAAAACATAGACTATTAATAATTTATTATTTTTTCAATAGGTAAAGACAAGTAGGATACAGAAAAGACTAATCACAAAAAAATGTGACAAATAAGAATACATTAAAATACATTTTATGCATCAAAATACATCTAAGGGTAAAGAGGAAAGGTACAGATTGAGAAGACACATAAGTAATGTGTATTATCAACATAGGATTCATAGTCAGAATTCATGAAAGAGAAAAAAGGCAACAATCCTCAAATCCATTCAAAGTTGTTTACAAATATTGCTGTATAAATAAATGAGCAAGGAGCTTGAACAGAAATTACACAGAGAGGACATCCAAATGGCCAATAACAAATGAAAGGCACTTAGCTTCATTAATCACAAGTGAAATGCAAATGAACACCCAATTTGATATTACTTTATGTCCACTGTTAAAATGAAAAAATAAAACAGAAAATACCAAGTGCTGTGACACAGAAGCTGTGAACTTCTGAAACAATGCTGGTGGGAGTGCAAATTCATAAAACATTCTGGGAAATATCAGCAATATCTGCTAAACCAGAATATAATCATGCCCTGTATCTACATAGAACGCCCACAGTATGGCCTAGGCCCGTGGTCGGCAAACTGCGGCTCATGAGCCACATGCGACTCTTTGGCCCCTTGAGTGTGGCTCTTCCACAAAATACCACGGCCTGGGCGAGTCTATTTTGAAGAAGTGGCATCAGAAGAAGTTTAAGTTTAAAACATTGGCTGTCAAAAGAAATTTCAATAGTTGTGCTGTTGCTATTTGGCTCTGTTGACTGATAGTTTGCCGACCACTGGTCTAGGCATATTCTCCAAAACACATATATAAGAATGCTCATGGCAGAATTACTTGCAAAGGTCAAAAACTGCAAAAAGCCCATATTTTCATCAATGGTTGGTAGACAGTATTTAAAAAGTCTGGTATACTCCTACAATATAGCACAGAATAAATGGCATGTTAGGATACATGACAATGAGTGGGTTTTGGTGAATAAATAAAATAGATCAATGGAGGGAAAGGGTTAGTTTAGAAATAACCATACTTAGGCAGTCACCTCATATATGACAAAAGCCACATTTCAGTGTTGTGAGGCAACTTAGTTTTGAGTAAAAAAAGCCAAAAATGCACAGCACATTTCCACTTATATAGAGGTGAAAAACAGGAAAACTAGCTATGTGTGAGGAGAGGTCAAGAAGGTGATTGACCTTTTGGGGTAGTGGCCAAATGAGGGGAGACAGGACACTTCCAGGTAAAGGACACATTTTGTTTCTTCATAATGGATACATTAACTTTACGAAAATTCATCAAGCCATAAACCTAAAAGTTGTATACTTTTCTGTAGCATGCTACACTTTAATAAAATGTTTACTTAAGAAAAAGAAATATATAACTTGATTTTGAACACAGAGGTAGACAAAGAACAGTCTTAAAAACTAGGATACATTTGTCTTCATTCTAAGAAATAAAAGAATAGATGAAGAGTTTTAATTGGGAATACTGACATGATCAGATGGCAGTGATTGGAGAAATGAAAAAATATGGACAGCACAGGGATATTTGATGGGTTAAATTAATAGAATGTGCGGATGGATTTAATATTGGAGGAGGCAAAGGTGGAAGTTGTCACCATCCCCAGTCCTAGGTTCAAGTAAATGTATAGATGGTCCTACCATACTCTTTGAATATAATTCTGAGTTCCAAGTTTGTGGAAGGAAAATTATGGGTTACTCTTTGGGGGAAAAATCAAATATGAAGTCCTATTAAACCATTTACATAGATGATGAGTAGATAGTTCAATATATGTCTGCAGCACACTGAGAAATCAGGGTTCAACATACACACTGAGTGACCAGATTATTATCACCAACTGACATTTGTAGGCAAATTAGCCATACACTGCATCATATGGGATATGGAAGCCGAAGGCCTGTTCAAATACCTTTGCTGTCTGCAGTTACCAATATAAAACATCTCCAATTCTCTGAGGAACACAAGGATTGGACAGTTGAGCATTGGAAAAAAGTCATGTGGTCTGATGAATCACATTTCCGGTTGCATCATGTAGATGAAAGAGTGAGAATTTCATGGAAACAACATGAAATCATACACTCCACATGCATGAGTACAACCCTTCAAGCTGTTGGGGGCAGTGTTATGGTTTGGGGCATGTTTTCCTGGCATGATTCGGGCCTTTAATTCATGTGGAACAAAATGAATAGCACAACATAACTAAGTATCATGTTGATGGAATATACCAATGGAGATGGCTTCTTCCAACAAGACAGCACACCATGTCACGGTGCTCGTGTTGTGCAGGAGTGGTTCCAAGAACCTGAGGGAGACTCTACCTTGCTGAGGTGGCCCCCACCATCACCAGATCTCAATCCAACTGAGCATTTGTGGGATGAAGTTAAAAGAGCCATCAGGCAGCTGGTTCCACAACCATCAAATCTCACAGAACTGACAGTGCTACTCATCAGGCCTGGTGTCAGATTCCTCGCATCACCTTTCAACATCTCGTGGAGTCAATGCCAAGAAGAATCACCGCAGTATTGGAGGCAAAAGGTGACCCATTGAAGTACTGATGGCGTGGTCATAACAATCTGGCCACTCAGTGTATATTCATAGGTCATCTGTCTATGAACAGGAGTCAAATCACATACTGAAAATGTGAATTACAAGGGAAATGCAGAAAGCTTAAGACTGAGTCTGGAGGAACTTCAATAGTGAATGATAGTTGGGAATGAGTAAGTGAATAAGATGGAAAAGGAGAGCTCAGACAAGTAGAATTAAAAAAAAAAGGAGATAAATGGAACATAGAAGGTAAGAAAAAGAGTTAAAAGGGAAAGGCTATCGGTGCTGACTGCTGCTGATAGGTCAAGTAAGGGGGAATTGAGATGGGATATTTATTCAGCAAAATAAATGTCAAATGAATAAATGTAGATTTTCTGTCCAGTTAACAGTGTAAAGGAACACCACTGCTTTGGAAAATACTGAATTTAAGTGGGTAAAAGTAAAACAACATATGGTTCACAGAATGGAGAACGAATCTAACCATGAAATTCTTTTATACTTTTTCTTTCTAACAGCCCCGTGTTGATCATCTTCCAAATCTCACAAAAGAAGAAGAAATTGCAGAACCTGATCTTTTAGATAGCTTCTTACAATTCTACTTCAGTTTCCTAAAATAAATTTCATTTATCAAAGTGCATTGCAATTCTGGGTTTAACTCAAAGACGATTAAAGTGCCTATTTTATTATCATGAAACAACTGGTTTTTCTAATTCCTTAGTGATTGCTGCCCCTTTTTACTTAACAATAGCATATGCAGCAACTGGGAGCCTGTTAGGAATGCAGAATCTCAGGCCCAACCCAGATTCCTAATCAGGATCAAACTCTGCATTTCAACAAGACTCACACGTGACTGGTAGCCTATCAGAGCTTAAGAAGCTTGAAGTTAACCAGCCTGTTCCCAAACTTGGCTCTACATTGCAATCATGCTTGTACATTAGAAAAACTAGGTCCAATTCCCAGAGACTCTGACTTAATTGCCCTGGGATACAGAGAGTAATTTTTTTAAATATATTCTTTATCGATTCTTTACAGAGAGGAAGAAAGAGGAATAGAGAGTTATAAACATCGATGAGAGAAAAACATCGATCAGCTTCCTCCTGCACACCCCCTACTGGGGATGTGCCCACAACCAAGGTACATGCCCCTGACCGGAATCGAACTTGGGACCTTTCAGTCTGCAGGCCGACGCTCTATCCCCTGAGCCAAACCGGTTTCGGCAGAGGAATTTTTTGTAATGTCCTCCATCTGACCCCAATGAGCAGCCAAGTCTCAGAACTGCTGCTGTCACCACTCCGGGTGTCTCTTTAAGCAGCCATACTTGTTATTTTAATCTACTTATTTTAGTCCCTGCACACATACTGAGAGAAGTAAAAGCATTTTTCCATTCACATTGCAAGGGTGTTGTTCTTTTTCAAGGGTCACCTTGAGAAACATGACACTGCTCATGTGACACAGGTTAACCAGAGCTTTCATGAGTGAGTCCTTTTTCGGGACCCATCGCTGCTTTTCTGCACTGCTGTCTGCTCAGTGTTGACTTCAGACCAGAGCAAATGATCTCTCTCACCTGTATTTTTATGGTGAGTTTTCTTAGTGTTGCTTAGACATGGAAATGTATCTCTTCCATGTTTAGTAGTCTATACTGATCTCTAGCCGTATGCGTAGAACATTATCTATTTTTAGGCCTTTTTCATTTGTAAGCATCCTAAAGAGGAGCACTGTTTCATTTATCTCTATAACCTCATAACCTAGCATGGCCTCTGTTAAATAAATGCTGGTTAAGTATGTTTGAGACTCCATCCCTTTAGCAGTTGTAAAAATCCCCTGGCCTATTTTACCATCATACTCCACATGTATGCTCAATTGGAATATGTCTCCCCCCCAAAATAAGTAAATAAATAAATAAAAGATGGAGAGAATTAAAAAGGTCTACTTAAATATTTACTACATATATAATGACCTGCAAAGCACCAAATGGACACTCTACACCAGTGGTTCTCAACCTTCCTAAGGCCGCAACCTTTGCATACAGTTCCTCATGTGGTGGTGACCCCCAACCATGAAATTTTGTCACTGTTATGCGTCGTGATGTAAATATCTGCATTTTCCGATGGTCTTAGGCGACCCCTGTGAAAGGGTCTTTCGACCCCTAAAGGGGTCACGACCCACAGGTTGAGAACCCCTGCTCTACACAGAATATCAATTGACCTCTCAATGATTTATAATCTGAGGAAGAACATGGACACATAATTTCATAAAAACCTATCAGGTAATATACATGGTGATGAAGACTAAGTATAAGTGGCCAAATCAAATTCTAAATCAATCAAAAAGTAGATACTTTTCTAATGTGATTCTTGAAAGATTTAATGTAGCCAGCAAATGCATAAATTCTGAACAATACTATAATAAAAAAATAATGTAATATGTGGAGACAGCATTATGGTAGAACAGTAACCTCAAAAGTTTAATTTTCTCATCATGAAGGTTTAGGCCGAATCGGATATGTCAGCTCAGTCCGCTGTGAGAATGGCCCTTTAGACTCTCCCAGTTGGAAAAAGTTTCACTTCCCGACTCTCCCTGCTCATTGACACTCAGGAGACTTTGCAGCAGGCAGAATGGAACTGCTTTTCAGCACCGACTCCACTATTCACCGCTTTGAACACCACAATCCATAGAGGGGACTGGAATTGAAAGTCTTTCTTTTCCCTCTTAGCTTTTTCTAAGTGCTGAACTGAATAGGTGTCAACATCCTGTGGTAGGCCTGGCAGTCCTCGCTTTCAAAAGAACAATCAGAAGGAAATCCTTTCAGAAAATTGATCGCTCAGAGTCTGAAATGCTTAAAAATAAAGTGTCAGGTCTGTCTGATTCTCCCCAACACAACCCGTCAGCCTCACCTCTGGCTTCTTATTTTCCAAACCCTAACGGCTGAGTTTTCTCTCTTTTGGAAAAGCTTTTCTGAAGCTCCTTTTCGGGACTATTGTAGACCTTGGCCAAGTATGTTATAAAATGGAGAGAAACCTGAATGGGGATAAAAGCTGACCAGTGTTCCCTGCTGCTCTGACATCTCTTAAGTACAGAGTTCTGAAATTGGGGTTAGAAAAGAGTATTCGTTCTAATCAGTTTGAGAATTGCAATCCTCACTGTTAAGAAATATATACTACATGGCTATCATTTGCACTGAGTGGCCAAATTATTATGATCTCTGAATGCATAATAATCTGGCCATTCATTGTATATCCTATATAATAAAGGGCTAATATGTAAATTTTCCCCTTGACCGGAAGTTCGACCAGCAGGCCGGACAACCACTCATGTCCTCTCCCCCTGGCCAGGCTGGTCAGACCCCATCCACGTATGAATTCATGCACCAGGCCTATAATCTATCTATCTATCTATCTATCTATCTATCTATCTATCTATCTATCTATCTACACAAACACACACACAATCACACACACACTCACTGGCCAGATTATTATGCATTCAGAGATCATAATAATCTGGCCACTCGGTGTATATTTAATACATACTTTTTTCTAATATACATTTAAATCCTGTCTTTACAAAAATATGTAGATATGTAAATATAGATAAATATATTTCTTGTTCATCTAACACCCTAGATGTGAGCTCCTTCGGGTTCCTAGCAGAAATAGGCTCAAATAGTTGCAAACACTGTTTTTCTTTCCTTTGGTAGAACACGTCCTTCCCAGATAATTTCTCTTCCATAATAAAGTCCTTAATCTCCTATAAATGGTGTGTGTGTGCGCGCGATGCGCACACGCTATATTATTTGCATTAGAAGTCATATGTCAAATCTGACATGCTGATAGTGATTATCTCCAAAGACTATATTACCCTGCCTAGAGGGCCATCATGTGACTTTGAAACTGTTCCTGATATTAGTGTCCTCATCAAAGCACCTGTAGAGAAGAAAAATCAACCACATTTAAACAGGTTTCGACGAAGAAGTGCATTTCTGAATGGATCCTTCTCCCTTGCAGTATAAATAAGTTTTTAAAGTGGCAATCATTACTAGTTTTGCTGAATGTCAGTAACTTAGAACCTAAGGCTAATGGGTTGGTTGATATTTTGTCTCTTTCAAATATGTGTGTTCTTTCGTAGGAGATAGAGCCATCTTTTCAGATTGGGAAACTTAAGATATTCAGATCTCACATATCGTCCTTAATTGAATGATGGTCTTGCCTCTGCTCTGGGTTAGAACTGCCTCTCTTCATGTTGGACCCAATTTTCTGTTGGAGTGAAAAGCTGGCTAGCTGCACCCTAGCCTGTATCACAGCACATTCTCTGTCTCCACTGGTTAAATCCAGGTTATTGGTGCATCTATTTACTCCCTTCACTAAATTGAGTATTTCTTAAATGGCAGGCCATGACTCATTCAATCATCTATTTATTATGACACTGCCTAACCTTGATGTTTTCTGTGATAGCTGCTTAGTCAGAATCGGTTAAATATATAAAAGCTAAGAATGCTATGGGAAATCAACACTGCGATTTTCTCTGACATCACTTCCCTCCTTCCACAGAGTTGATCTAAACTGAAATCCTCTACTTCATTGTTTTTGTTAGTACAGTGGTATCTTGAGATACGAGTGCCCTAACATGAGATTTTTAAGATATGAGCCATTGAGTGAGCGATTTTTGCTTTGTAATACGAGCAACAGTTGAGATATGAATAATTGCACAGATCGGCTGGCTGCACACGACCCACCAGTTTATCTCGACATGAGCGTCTCATAGTTTCCCACGCCTCAAGGTTACGGAATGAATTAAACTCGTATCTCGAGGTACCACTGTACCTGTATTGGTAAAGATCAATACCAAATGACATTGATTTCATCTTTTTTCTTCCTTAACTACCCATCACTGACATTCAAAGGAGAGTTTGCTGAGGGGAAAAATGTTCCTGGCATCTTCACATATACAGGAAGAGAGTGAGAGAGAAAGGAAGTTCTCTTCACCTTCTAGCCCCAGGATTATGTGCTTCTCTTAAGCAAACTGACATAACTAGTTTAAACATAGTTCCATAGAAGGCTAAATTACATAACACAATATGTACACTTTCCAACAGTAATTACTCTGTTGCATTCTACTAATTGGAGGACACCCACACTTTTCCAGAAGGAAAAGAGTGAGATTTGAGATATTTGATAATTTAGTAGTCATTATTTTATTTTATTTTTGCATTGACATGAATGAGGGAAGATCCAGGTCACATGAGGGTAAGTCAATTAGGATCTAAGAGTAGCTATTCAGCTTTAAGAAGTAAAGGTCCAAGAGAGATGAAAGTATGATATTTCCATTCTTAATCTGTGCTATTTTCTCCCCTTCATGCCACATGATTGACAATGACTGACCACATACAGGCTCTTCACAAATCCCTTACACATGTTCTATGTATTGCAGAGCTCCACAGGTATGTGCATAACAAAAATACACATTATTAATTTCCAAACAATTAGGCTTCAGTGAAATATACTTGGCATTGTGCCTTAGGGAAATCAAATCCCTTCATTGTCACATTAGGGATAAACATTCTCTAAACACACAGCATCATCAAATCATGGCACAAGAAGAGAATCCATTCATTAGTATCCATTAATTAGTACTTAGATGTTGTTTTGCTGTTGCAACATAAACTGGAATTTTAAGATATGATCACCTGTGTATACATGAGTAAATGTGTATGTGTTGTATTGTAAATCTATATTTTAGTCTATCTGGAAGGATCACTTCTATTTTTCATTTTCCTGTCCTTTCACTTTTTTGTGTTTTATAAAGTCTTAATGCATGGTTAGAATATTAAAACTATCAGATATTCATCAATTCACTCTCTCTAACCTTATCTATTTGCTTTCCCTTCCCATATCTATATACCCTCCTTGTGCCTTTTGAACTACTCCATGGACATGTTGGTTTAAAGGTATTCCATAATGTTTGCTTTGCTACAAAGCTTATTCTCTTCTTTCTAACATTTAATACCTTTACC
>PVJN01004862.1:0-55242 GCA_004026805.1 Lasiurus borealis
GCCGCCTGCTGTCAAAGAGGATGCTGCCTCCACTTAGTGATGTTTATAAAAATGGCAGCAGTTTCCTATTTGAATGTTAATTACTGTTATGACACACAAGATAATTTAACTTGCTTCAGTAATTTATTCTTCCTTGTAATTAGATGCCGTAATTGGAAAATCTTCCAGAGTGTAACAACAGTTCGGAAGGTGAGGTGGCGGGGGGGGGCTTCCCCACAGGATCTCCACCAGGAAGCTGTGGCTCCCTGTGCAACTGGCAGTCACGTGGACGGCCCATGCCAGGGACCGAGATGGTCCTTCTGGAACCAAGCAGGTGGCACCTGCGACCTTTAAGAGCTGGATGATTGGGAGGGAAGGCGAAGCCCCAGCAGATGGTGAGAGCTGCCCTGAGAAGAATATTAAAGACTAAACTTGAATGAATCCAGGAATGAGACCACACAGGACCGCTGTAAGCCCCCCGGTCTTGCAAATATTCGCATACAGTTCAGAGACACCATGGAGGGGTACAGGTCAAAAACATCACTGGGCGTGAGGGGCTGCTTGTATTACTTCATTTATGGAAGCAGTTGGCGCTTGCCACAACATAAATACCCATAAATATGCACTAAAATAGGCAAACGAATGATGGACAGTGGTCGGCAAACGGCAGCTCTGTTGACTAATGAGTTTGCCAACCACTGGTGCAGACAAACAAACGGGGACATGCAGGACTGGGAAACAGTCAGCAAGCACTCAATACAGGACACATCAGGTATGGTACTAAGGACTTGACAGTGCTTTCCCTCCTCTCCCAATTCTTCTTCATTGAAGAGAAGTTCACATCTTTACCTAAAATCCTCTTTGGAAAACATGCTATGACAGGTTATTTCAAACATATACATGTAGAGAGAAGACCTTTATGAACCCACTTTCCAGCTCTAGTAATGATGGTCAGTCTTCTTCCTTTACACCCTATATTTATTATTCACCTTCCTGAATTATGTTGAAGCTAATCCCAGACATCATATTATTTCATCTGCCAATACGTATTTTTTTAAATGTTATAATTCCTTAAACATATTAACAGAGATTCATTAATGTCATCAAATATTCAGGTAGTAAATCTTTCCTCTAACTGTATTATAGTAATCTGTAAGGGTTTACAGATTACACATTCAAAGTAACCACAATACAAAAAAGGCATTAGGGTTAATTGATAGATCTCTTAAATCCTTTTAATTTACACATTTCCCTCCCAATCTCTTTTTTCTTCAGTTTTTCTTTTTGTGATTGAAATGATTTGTCCTGTACAGTTGCCCAGTCAACAATAGATTTTTTAAATTGTGTCTCCATAATGTGTAATTCACACTGTTCCCCAGGCCTCTGTACTTTCTGTTCACTGGTAGACAGAGAACGAGGCCAGATCAGGTCGCAGTTTGAAATGTTGGCAAGAATCTCTCAGAGGCTGGCTGCTTCGCCGGGAGACCCGCCACCCCAGGTTGTCTCTGTGGGTGTTGGAAGCCAGTGAGGCTCACCGCTCAGATCCATGAACTCATCAGGGTTGCAAAATAATGATTCTGACTGTCTGAAATTTTCCTCATTTATTAGCTAGATTATTTCTCTAAAGAGAAGCTCTATCATCAACTACTCAGCTAACCTAAGATACAATTTAAAAAGGGAAGCAAGGAAAATACTTGACTCTTTCCCTTTGTTTACCAGTATTCAAAATAATGAGCTGATTCCCTAATACCATCTAAAAAGATGACCAATGAGGGTTCTATTTTCCTTGAGAGGAAAATTCCCCACATCTGTGTCCGAAATCCAAAACTGCCCGTCATGAGTATGATGGGTTTGGCGATGAGGAGAGATATAATATGGGATTATGTGAGAGTCAACTCTTCCTTCTCTTCCGTGCCTCTTCAGCAAGCAAACCCTTTTCCTGAATTTGAATATCCCAAATAAGAGTATTTTAATAAACCAACAACTCTGTGATTCTATTAAGAATACCACCTGCCTAACGCCTTCCCTCCAAGTCGTGACGCTTGCCACCTGAAGGGCAGAAGAGAAGGGGCAGGGACCACTGTAGCTGCTGTCCAACACAGGGCTGCTTCGGCGCTCCCGATGGTGACAGGAACAACGCAGGAGTGGCCAGAAGCCCTACCGAGACATGATGGGCTGTAAAAGCAGCCAAAACTCACACAGGGAACATCTCCCACGGCAGCATGCACATCACGCGGCGCCATTTGCTCCGAGAGCTAAAATGATCGCTTACGCCACGAAAATTACTATTCTCCAGCTCTCCGCATGCTTTCCCATCCTTGAGAAGTGGGAGGAACTAAGAGCCAACGTGGTGTGCAAACAAACGCTCTTGTGAACAGAGGGAAACCAGTCCCTGCAGGTTTAATTCCTCTGAGAGACACAGCCCCGTGCTGAGCAGCACCCTGCCGCCTGCCGAGCGCCAGGAGAAATGAGGAAACAGTGAGATGGAGGACCTCCTCCTGCATCTCCCTGCATCCCTCCTCCGCTTCATGGAAAGGAGAGGTGTCCTTGAAATTACAGGCAGCTGTGAGGGGAGGAACCTGTCTGCTTGTGAAATTAATAAAACATATTTCAGATTATCAACTGACATGCTCTCTTCCTCCCGAAGCTTCGGCTGCTCGGCAATAACAATGAAGCTGACATCCTATTTGCCAATCCAGGACTCGGGATATTCGATGACAATATTATGAATTATATCTTTGCAAGAATGGCACACTGGGCAGGCTCTGCACACAAACAAAGGGAAGCTGACAATTTCTGTTCCCAGGGGTACAGATATTTCCTTAATTTGTAGAATGTCATTTATGAGAGACAGAATTCAAGTTACAGAGTTAAGAAACAGACCAGGGTCATCTGCTTGGAGATCCAGTGGCCAATATGAATTCAGGAGGATGGAAGACACTGAACCCGGAGACATAGTATCACTCCTGCGACTTGGGTGCCCAACACCAGTGACCTGCATTGTACACCTGCCCGCTCCCCGCACACCCAGACAGAGGAGCTCCGGACAGGGCTGGAACGCTGCTTTCCTGATACACCGCTCCTGCACCTGGCACCTTCCTGGCTTAGCTTTATAGAGATAATTACCCTGCTGCTTGGGCAGGGGCACTCTGAATGACAACAAGAATTCTTTGAAATCTTCAAAGAAAGAGCACGATTTTAACCTAATTATGAAGACAACAGGAGGAGAAACTTGAGCAAGCTGTGAAATCCTGCCCAATTAATCCCATTTTAAAGAGAGAGAGGGCGATCAACTTCTCTCTAAGACAGGGGAGCATCCATTATCAGTGCCACCAACACTGTCTGTCTTACCAATTTCTCGTGGGAATTAAAGCCTCCTTACCCCTCCGTGACATCCCCCTCCTCCCACCTCCTCTGCTTCCCCGGGTTCTCCTCCAACCTCCTGGCTCCTTGGTCTCCTTTACCTCCCTGCCGGAGCCTCTGCCCTCTGTGACGGCCACCTCCCTCCACGGCCACCGCGCTGCGCTGAGGGAGGCCTCGGAATTCTCCACACCAGCCTCCCGCACAGCAACAGGGAAAGCTGGAGCCTGTGGTGATGCAGAAGCAAGCTCAGGTCACGTGGCCAATCACAGCACTTGTCCCCATCCAGACACCTGGTGCCCAGTACCATGCTCCTCCCACTGCACCACACTACCTCCTCCCTCGGCCTATTCACCACTCTGACCAAGAAATGGACTGAGACCTTGTCAATATATCTCATTATTTTCCCACTCCATGGAGGGCTTGAGTCACATTTAGAAAAACAAGACAAAACTGACCACAGAAACCAGACTAGGATCCTGTATGTGGAAGATACCTCCAAAATTCCACACTCTTCCCAGTTAACCCAGCACATCCAGGGAGTGAGAATCGAGAGGCAACTGTACAGGGACGCTCTCGCAGTCATTCACCCACCAGAGGAAAGTCTCCCAGGGTCAGGCTGTGGCCTCCTGGGCAAGAAACAGCTCCTGATTCTTTTTTTTTTTTTTAATATATATTTTATTGATTTTTTACAGAAAGGAAGGGAGAGGGATAGAAAGTCAGAAACATCGATGAGAAAAAGACATCGATCAGCCGCCTCCTGCACGCCCCACACTGGAAATGTGCCTGCAACCAAGGTACATGCCCCTGACGGGAATCGAACCTGGGACCCTTCAGTCTGCAGGCTGATGCTCTATCCACTGAGCCAAACCAGTCTCGGCAGTTCCTGATTCTTAATTGCGACTGAAACACAATCACTCTCCAGCTCCAGCTGAAAAGACACAATGCAACCACCTAAGTGTGGGGGGCATGACTGACTCAGAGGATGCTGGGTATTTCTGTAAACGCACATGGCTAAGTGTGTCCACAGCCTTTCCTTTAGCAAGTTAAATAATCTCAGCCCTTCAACCCCATCAGTTATATTTCTGGCTTTTGTGTGAGGCTCCTTCTAATGGTCCGTGCTGCTTTTTGAAAGCTGGAGTCCAGAAAGAAGGACAAGTAGAAGTCCTTAATGTAAGAGAAATCCTACCAACCAAAGTGTTAGAAAATCTGAATAAGCCCACAGAAATCAACAAAACCTCCAGGTAAAAGAATCAATATTCAACACAATAATGTTTTTCAGATAGACTAACTTGTAGACTTGAGGAATAATCAGAAACCAAGAAGAAAACATCGAGTGAGTCTTAAAAAGAGTTTCCAGAACAAACCCAAGCACAGTCCATTAGACATCATTTCATTCGGCAGCTCTGACCATGTCACTAAACAAGAGGTGGCTGGCCTAAGAGCTAAAAGCCAGGGATGTCCAAGCTAATCCCTCGAATGTTGGCAGAACAAACTTAAAAAGAAGAAAGGTGAGTGGCTTATGAAAAATATAAATAGGAATTCCACTTCCCACCATGTAAAGAAAGAAAATTAAATAAAAATCCTGACTGAGCTAGGATTTTTTTTTTTAGAAAAAAAAAAAAAGTAGTTGGGTGTGTGCTCTAGGTATAGAGTTTGAAAATAATCAGGCTATTAAATTGCAAGCATCGGGGTAGCGGAGTACTCGCTGAAAAGATTATGGAAATTGAGCTTTCCAAAGTGAATTTGAAAAGAAAACAGGTAAAAGAGGTCAGCTCTTCACAGGCAAGAAGGAAGCTTCTATTACTTGGCTCGCTGTTTTAAATTAATATCCTGGAACATTAGCAGGTTAAAGAGCTCTATAAAAATGACAGAGGGAAAAGCAAATGGGGTAGAAACAATAGTGTTTACACCTTAGTAATAGAAAGGTATTATAAGTAGGATTTACAAGGTGCTAACATGACATATATCAAAGTCAGAAAGGCTGGCTTTAAAAAATGGTAACAAAGGCATTAGGCCTGGAAGTAAAGCTAGAGGACCTGAGAACTCCATCTATGCACAGAGTAGTTTTTAAACCAGGTGAGCTACCCCAACACCCATGAACAACCATGTTCAATTATTCCCCCGCAGGCAGGATTCCCACTGCATCCAACCAATAAGGCAACTAATAGTGAGAAGAATATAAAACACATGTCCTTTCTTTTTCGTCTTTAAACTGATTTTGAGAGAGAGAGGAAGGGAGAGGGAAAGAAACATCAATGTGAGAGAGAAACATCAATCAGCTGCCTCCTGTATAACCCCTACTTTCTATCCCATTGGCCTCCCATGACCCCTGAATGAGAACTGAACCTGCAATCTTTCGGTTCATGAGATAATGCCCAGCCCACTGAGCCACACGGGCTGGGGCAACACGTGTCCTTTCTGAGATGGTTACATGTGCTGAAAGATGACCAGCGCCTTCCAGGTTAGCATGACACACACATAAGCTTGGCTGATGTCCTCAGACTGACCTGGCCTCCTCCGGGAATAGTACTCCTATCATCCCTCAAATCCTAATCCCTCAGATGTACGATTTCTACTTCTCAAAAGATCGGTTCTTTTTTTTTTTTTTTTTTTAATATATTTTATTGGTTTTTTACAGAGAGGAAGGGAGAGGGATAGAAAGTTAGAAACATCGATGAGAGAGAGACATCGATCAGCCGCCTCCTGCACACCTCCCACTGGGGATGTGCCCACCACCAAGGTACATGCCCTTGACCGGAATCAAACCCGGGACCTTTCAGTCCGCAGGCCGATGCTCTATCCACTGAGCCACACCGGTCTCGGCAAAAGATCGATTCTTATTAAGGGACCGAATGTTTGTGGCACCCACAAAATTCATAGGTTAAAACCTTACCTCCCAATGCGAATCTATTTAAAGTCGGTGCCTCAAAGGAAGTAATTAAGACTTAGTGAGACCACACCAGCCCAATAGGATTAGTGTCCTTATAAGAAGAGACACCAGAGAGCGTGTTCTCTCTCTCAGGAGTACATTGGAGGATAGACCTCGTGAGGACATAGCCAAAAGCAGCCCCATCGGAGTAAAACAGGAAGTCCTCGACAAAAATCCAATTGGCTGGAACCTTCACCTTGGACTTGTAGACCCCAGAACTCTGAGAAAATAAATGTCTGCTGTGTAAGCCAGGTGTTTTGGCATTTTGCTAGAGCGGTCTGAGCTAAGAACACTTGCTCTGTCCATGTTTAACCGTGGCAGGAATGAGAATTTTGTCTAATGCTCTGTGACTCTGGGTGCTTTGAAATACATTAGGAATATAATAATGGTTTAAAAACAACATTGACCATAACACCCACCATTTTCTGTAAGCACAGATAGCATTACAAGCTGAGATATCATTTTTACAGGCTAACCATTTTTTTTCCTTATTAAAAAGCAGACTGTAGAATGCTCACCATTTCTTCACGCACTGCTAAAAATTGTCAATAGCAATTCAAGCACTATCGCTCCTTTTTGAGAAGTAGAAACACAATAAATGAAATACCTCCTGCAATGCTAGTTGATATACACAAATGTGCTGAAAGAACTACAAAGAATTTCTACTGCAATTTTTATACAAATAAGATACTTCAGTTTCACGATGATGTGCCAATTCACCTAAATATTAACAAATGTTGGACTCAGAGAATATTAAGTCATAGTCACAGAATCACAGAATCATAGAAGCACGGATGAGGGCTCCTTAAGGTCAACCTCACTTTTTTTCCTTAAATGAGGAAATTTAAGCTCAGAAATCTGAGCGCCTTACTCAAGGCAACATAAACAGACCCTTAATTCCCAGAATGGCACTGTTCTCCTGTGATGTTAGGAATAATGTTTTTGCAAGTAAAATGAATCTCAAAATACTCTGTTGAACATGCTATTAAAATATACATTCATGTAACAGAAAGAGACGCATGAAGAACAGGAAAGATAAAACTCCTTTAAAGGGGGTGACTTTAAGTGGATCTGCTCTGGGCCTCCCTGTGATGGACCTCAATTACTTAATGCTGCCGTCTCTCTCAGCAGCAGGCAGGGAAGGGGCTGGCACACACCCTCGGTTTACTGGCATAGGCATCGGGGCGGCACTCGGTGGTTTTAAGACAAACTGACGCTCCATCACAGGCTGCGTTTACAGGCCTAAGGCCAGAATAAAACACCAGGCCCAGCGCAGGCAGGATGTAGCCCATCGTGCGTGCTTAGAAGAAAATGGATCTCCGAAAGCAGTGTAATTATTTCCTTTTCTTTACAAGATTTTTAAAGGCAGATCTGACAAGGTAACAAACAAGGGGAAGTGTGGAACCAAGTTTAAATCAGGATCAGGTTCTTTGTGGAGACTAATTTACTTAAGAAACCGACATTACACGCAAGCCCACCGGAGCAATGGTCTTAAAGGACAGGTCAGATAGACTGGCCCTTAAGTGACAGCTTTGGAGACCCGAATCCAAGCCCCAGCTCACGTGTGCCCGTGAACAAGTAACACAGCCTCTCTGACGGGTTTCCTCAAGTAACCCCTCCTGCGGCTGATGTGACGATTTGGTAAAATGCGCACACAAAGCAGGACACGGAGCCGTGCATGATCGTAAAAACTCAACATAAACTTTTTTTTTAATATATTTTATTGATTTTTCACAGAGAGGAAGGGAGAGGGATGCAAAGTCAGAAACATGGATGAGAGAGAGACATCGATCAGCCGCCTCCTGCACACCCCCCACTGGGGATGTGCCCGCAACCAATGTACATGCCCTTGACCGGAATCGAACCTGGGACCCTTCAGTCCGCAGGCCGATGCTCTATCCATTGAGCCAAACCAGTTTCGGCTCAACATAAACTTTTAAAAGAGGAGACGGAGGGGAGGAGTAGCAAAGCACAGAATGCGTTTCCACGTAAAAGGCGTTCATTTAAATTAATACTCAACAAGACTGAGGGAAACACACCAAAGTTTTCTCCCGCCTACCAAAAATAATAACAATGAACAATAATAGAAGACAGTCATGGTCAAACTTCCAACGCGTTCTTCAGCTATTATCTGTCTCTGACAACTTTTTGGAAGGGTTACGGTGTTTCAAGGGTCCAAGGTCAAAGTAGAGCAGGAGGGGGAAAGCAAGAGGAAACAGAGGCAGGAGCTGGAACGAACAATCTCAGAGGAGTCAGTAAGTCTTCCACATAAGGCAGCACAGATCACCGTGCGATACTCCCCTGGGCAGCTCTCAATACGGGGGACCCTGTCTGAAGTTCCAGCCCCCTCGCACCCCACACACTGAGTGCCCTGCCGAGGACAGAGAAACTGGGGGAGTGGGGGGGCGGGAGGGTATCCCGTTCATTCTGGATACCACTGTTTGGCACACGAGAGTGTACGTGGCTTGTTACAGCTAGAGGAAGCCAATCCACCCGCTCTCCATCTACCACGGTCTGGTGTTGTGGTTTTCAGATTCCTTATCCTGGATCACTCGTGACCCGTCCTCATTGGCTGGACCACAAATAACAGTTCCGCCTAAAACCATCACCACAGTTAGAGTGAAAACACGCCAGAACCCTAGGCTAGTGGGTAAAAAAATCACCATCTTCCCTCATGGTTAACCTCGGGCGTCTTTAGCTGATTATATAAGCCTTTTGGTTTCTACAGAGGGAGGATGCGTGTTAAGAACATCTTGAATGTTCTAATTCAGTTACATATGTAAAAGAGAATAAAATTCAAGCCATACTTATCAAATGTAAATAATGGTGGAAGGTGTATCTAAATATAAAGAATGAGACAATATTAATCGTTTAAAACCAAGAGAACTGGGGGAACTGAAATACTGCCCTGAGCAAGCGGAGGTCTCACGGGCCCTGGCTCTGAGCGACCACTAGGCCGTGAATGTCTTCAGGCCTCCGCTTCCTCCTCTACATCTGCCCGAGACCCCACTGCGTTCTTGTGCGGATCAAACCTAATAGCGGAGCCATTCTTACTAGTAAACTCTGGCCCTCCTTCCGGCAGCATCAGCCGCCTGGAAACTTCCAAAGGCCCAGTCTCAAGCCCCACCCAGACCTACAAAATCAGAAACTCCAACAATCTGTAATCCTGCTGCGCCCTAAAGTTTGAGAGCCGCTGCAAAAACATATGTAAACAATAATTTTTAAAATCTTAAGATGCTAAATAGGAAGTTATTATTAAAAAATTAAGAATATTACATTTATGTGAAGATTCTAAGAACTTACACTTGCACATCACTGAATATAGATAAGCCTGCGTATGTGATTTATGCCCAGATTTACGGTCCATCTGTTTCGTTAGTAAATGTTACTATAAAATAGAACAAAATACCTGTAATTACAGCACCTATCAATGTTAAAATGTACTATTATTTAGTCATAACTTCAAAAGGACTGGGGAAAAGAAATCAAATTAATAACCCTTACATATTCTTTAAAAGTAAATATTAGGCTACATTGATTTAAACCCAGTTATTAGTAAATTAAAATATAAATTTGAAATTAGCACCTCTATGTGCTGACCTCTCCTGAATGTCTGGCAAAGGTTTGGATAAAAAAAAAAAAAGGCATAAAACTGTTGCGCCTGTGAAATAATACTACAGTTTCCTGGAAGTTCATTGCCTCAGGAGGTGCAACTCCCAGGGCAGGGGCAGGTGAAGCTGATGTTTCTGAGGTTTGCCTCAGCCCAGGAGATAGGAAGGACAGCTGTGACTACGGAGTAAGCAACAGCTAACAACTTTATGTTTTTTTAAACACATTTTAATGGGAATGGAACATATATTTAAATGAGTGTGATATCATTATCAAACAAAACAAAAGGAAGGGGGCCTCTATGTGAAACAGAGTTCCATTGTAGAGTTAGATTTCCTTTCCGGTCCAATCACAGCACGCGGTGGCCCTGGTGGCAACAGGTACATTTTCCTAAACGCTTAAGCGCATCTGGATCCAATTCCAGCGCCCTGCCATTTACATATGTAAATTAATTTACACAGGTTTTTAAAGTGGCTCTCAAACTTTCCATCATGCTGTCAGTGGCTCAGGCACACTCCCCTCCTGCCTCTGAACCCCAAAATCCAAAAATGGCCCAGAAGGCCCCAGACCATGTGACACGGAGCTCAAGAAAAGACACAGGGCAGAGAGCAGAAGCTAAGACAGCGACAGCGTTCCTAACGCTCGCCTTCCTCTGAATTGTGCGCTCTGTGGTTCAGACTCCCCAGCACTGGCACAGGGCACCTCTCACTGGGCATCCCTCTGCAGGCCACGGGACACCGCCCACCTGCCCGGACGGTTACCATGGGTACCATGGGAGAAGGACTCTCCCACAGAACTCAGCAGCTCTATAAAAACCCTGTGCTGCCTTTTCCACCAAAGGACTCGGAGCCTGGTTGGTGTCCATGTTGCGGTGCGTGGCTGCCTGTGATAATGGGCTGCCTTTTACCCGGAAAGAATCAGGAAGGTTTTCTCGGAGTAATTTACTATCATACAGAGGACAACACTATCTGAAAAGCTAGAGAAAATAAAGTTTATTGTCACTCCTGTATTTTAAAAATATATAGTTTATTTATTTTTTACAGAGAGGAAGAGAGAGGGATAGAAGGTTAGAAACATCGATGAGAAGGAGACATCAATCAGTCACCTCCTACACGCCCCTGACTGGGGATGTGCCCACAACCAAGATACATGCCCTTGACCTTTCAGTCCCCAGGCCAATGCTCTCTCCACTAAGCCAAACCGGTTTTGGCAACACTCCTGTATTTTAAAAAGCTTCCCTGAAAGATCACTGATATTTAAGACATTTATTTCCTATGATTTATAAGCCAAGAGATCGCAGGCCTAACAGCTCTGTACACCTGGGAGAGGTCCCCTGGGAGGGGTGACGTCCGTCCTGGACAGAGCGACATGACCTCCTGGCTGTCGTGGCCACCCAGTTCTGGCTCAGACACTGATGTGTGTCTTTTAGTTTTCAATGTGTAAGAAGCACAGCAAATGCCCGGTTTCCGACCTCTTGCTTGCTGGCCCGTCTGCATCTGCAACTCCAATCCCGATCCCGCTACGGGAAGGGCCCTCAGGAGAAGCACATGCGCTCTCCCAGCACAGCCAGGAAATCATGGCTTTGTTCAAGTCGTCGGTAGTGACCTTGGAAAACCAGAGAGGCAGATCGCAGAGACAAACATTCTCAGGCAAGGGTGCAAGTTCTTACAAACTTGCAGTGGTTCTCCACCTTTTTTAATGCTGTGACCTTTTAATAGGTCTTAGGCGACCTTGCTAACAGTTTTCAACCTGTGGGTCGCGACCCACAAGTTGAGAACCGCTGCTGTAGAACCTAAGACCATCAGAAAACACAGATACTTACACTACAATTCATAACAGTAGCAAAATTACAGTTATGAAGTAGCAACGAAAATAACTTTATGATTGGGGGTCACCACAACATGAAGAACTGTATTAAAAGGTCACAGCATTAAAAAAGGTGGAGAACCGCTGTTACAAAGTATGTGTTCTTTTTACATTTATTTTTGGCAATTCTTAACCGTGGCTACAAGAGAACACTCTCCTTGGAAGAAAAAAACAATTAAAAAATACTTTGGTGACCGACATTGAAAAGCAATAGGACTGCGCAGTAAGGTGCTCAAGCAACTTAAAAAGGTCTGAAAACTCGTACAGAGAGCCGAGCACCAAAGACTCGCCAGGAGCAATAAGGTGAACAGGCATCCAGCTGTTTCCATCCTCGCATCCAGCTGTTTCCATCCTCCCGCAGAGAAACCGGGCTCCTGGCACAAAGGTTCTAGGATGAGACCAGGAAATACCCAAGATGCGCCCGGAGCAGCCTGCAGTGGCAGGAAGTAAGAAGTGCTGAGAACAAACAAAAACCCCACAAAGAAGGGAAGACAAAAGGCCACTGGGGGGAGGGGGAGAAAGGGGTCAAAGCAAGAAGCTTTGAGCATCAACACAAACAGAGCAGCATCAGGTTAGCACCCAACATGCAAAATAAACATCCGAGAGTCCACGTGGATATAAATAGGTGACCTAGTCAACTCATTAACTAGTTGTGAGTCAATCTTAGGAGAAGAGACAAACGGATGCATTAGAACCACAAATAATCTCTGTAAATACAATTTCTTCAAGGAGAGGGTCCGAGCTCCTCACCGCTCAGCCCCTTCCCTGTGAAGAGGACAGTGAGGAAGTGTGTGGGTTGGGGGGAGAGATGAGAAGGCGGTGGAGAAACTGCACAGACACTGCTCAGCCAGGTGATCAGGGCCACGCCAACAACGCCACGTTGACCATGCTTGCCCGTCACATGATGTGATGAAAATGGCGTGTGACCTCCGTGGTCTTCCTCTGCAAAACCCCACATGCCACCCCAGTCATGAGAGAACTTCAGACAAACCTTGGTTTCTTTCTCGCCACGGGACAGTCTATGAAACACCTGACCGGACCTCCTACACACTGCCGGTACCCTCCTAAAGCAGGGCTGAGGAGCCTCAGCGAGGGGCTGAGGCTACAGGAGGACTGAGGGTAACACGGAGCCTGGCTGGCATCCTGGCCCAGAAAGGTACTCTGTACAAAGAAAGGAAGCTGAAGAAAGCATGGGCTTTCGTTAAAAAACGCCGAGACCAGTTTGGCTCAGTGGATAGAGCGTCGGCCTGCAGACTGAAAGGTCCCCGGTTCGATTCCAGTCAGGGGCATGTACCTTGGTTGCGGGCGCATCCCCAGTAGGGGGCGTGCAGGAGGCGGCTGATCGATGTCTCTCTCTCTCATGGATGTTTCTGACTTTCTATCCCTCTCCCTTCCTCTCTGTAAAAAATCAATAAAATATATTTAAAAAAAAAAAATAGTGCCTCAGCATTGGTTCAAAGATTGT
Source organism: Lasiurus borealis (assembly GCA_004026805.1). Lineage (NCBI taxonomy): Eukaryota > Metazoa > Chordata > Mammalia > Chiroptera > Vespertilionidae > Lasiurus > Lasiurus borealis. The sequence continues at coordinate 13,212 of PVJN01004862.1, forward strand.
CCCAAATGCGGCATGCTAATGTAAGGGTTACTAACAGGAAAACTGCATGAGGGACATGTAGGGAACTCTGAACTATCTTCTCAATTTTACTGCCAATCTAAGCTGTTCTAAAATTAAATGTTTCTTTTTAAAATGTATAAAATCTTTCCAATACTAAATCCCATCACATACCAATTTTGGTTTGTGGTAAAATATTCACTTGCTAGTTTGATGCTGTGATGGTGGTGAGGAGTGGGCACTGGGATCAAACTGCCTGGATGTGAATCCAGTTCCACTGTCTGCACATAGCGATGTTCAGTGCTATGTGCTCGCTCTGCGCACAGAACGCAGCGACCAGGGCCCAGCATGATGTCAGTGACGGTCAGCACAATCTCCGCTTTTCCCCAGGAGAAACGAGACAGATTAAGGCCCAGTCAGCAATGCCGCGCCCACAGGCTCGCTGGTAGGGACCAGGCCAGTGCGCTGCTCAGAAAGGCACTGGGCAGGCCTTCGGCAGCGTGGCCCCCGCTCCCAGCGAAGGCAGCTCCCTGTCCCAAGAACAGATGCGGCCACGGCGTGATTAATGCCTCGGTGAAGAGCAGGCTGATTTTCGGGGCTGTCAGCAGTTTCCCGTGAGGTGGACCCTGCCTGTGCATTGCTAATATTCAGATGAGGCCACGCAAACCTATTTTCTTTCCCTGAGCAAAGAGTATAAGAAAAAGGTGCAAAATAAATTTGATGAAAACACCTGAAGATGTTTTAATAACAAAATAGCCGGGGCTACAGGATTATTTCTGGTGTGTTTTTAAAGCTTACATGGGAAGCTTATAAGATTTACAACTTCTTCCCCACCAATAAACGCTCCTCAAATGAATATTCATGCGCAATGGCCGTGGCTTTTACCATCTAAGGTAGTCATTAAAGGCCTGTCATCTTGGTCCAACAATGCCTGTGGCACTTCTAAATTATTAAATCTCAGTCTGCAGCTCTGGATGCTATAATAGAAACATAAAACGGAGAGAGAAATTACCAGCGTGAATAATCGAAGGTCACAATTTTCAGCCAAAGCTCCAAATTCTCTAGTGTCACCTATTTCTTAATATAAAACTATTAAGACTCTTTTCTTAACTCCACTGAATGAATGAAAAGATGGCATGGAGCGAAAGAAATGAAAAGATGGAGATAGCAGCTACTCTTCAGAGACGCTGTAAGCAGCTAAGGGGCAGAGGAGGGTTTCGCGTTGCACTGACTGTCCCCGGGCTTAACACCAAGTTGAACTTGGCATTACGCCAGGCTGTGCCACCGGGAGGCTACCCTGCCAGGATTGCAAACCCTCTGTGAGGCTACTGGCTGCGGAGCCCCGGGTAGGAAACCTGTTCTCTCTTCTTTGAATGCACTGAGCTCTAGACATGCACAGAAAAGGTTATCGGTAAGCAAGTGACTGTGTCTGCTGGTGAGATTACTGCAATCGGTGTGCGAGTCAGGGGACTTTGGGTGTAAGTAACACAAACAACTGCTCATTTCTGGTGCGTGGGAATGCTGGCGGTGGTGGTGATGGTGTTGTTGATATTGGTAGTGGTGGTAGTAGGGATGATGGTGGTTGTTGGTGGTGATGGTGGTGGTGGTGGTGGTGGTGGTGGTGGTGGATGGTGGTTGGTGCTAGTGGTGATGGTGGTGGTGGTGGTTGTTTGTGGTGGTGGTGGTAGTTGGTGGTGGTGGTAGTAGCTGTGATGGTGGTTGTTGGTGGTAGTAGTGGTGGTGGTGGTGATAGGTATGGTGATGGTGGTAGGGGTGGTGGTGATTGGTGGTGGTGGTGGTTGTTTGTGATGGTGGTAGTAGTAGTTGTAATGGTGGTTGTTGTTGGTGGTAGTAGTGGTGGTGGTGGTGGTGATAGGTGTGGTGATGGTGATGGTGGCGGTGGTAGTGGTGGTGGTGGTTGGTGGTGGTGCTGGTTGGTGTTGGTTGGTTGGTGATGGTGATGGTGGAGGTGGTTGGTGGTGGTGGTAGTAGTTGTGATGGTGGTTGTTGTTGGTGGTAGAAGTGGTGGTGGTGGTGGTGGCGGTGGTAGGGGTGGTGGTGATTGGTGGTAGTGATGGTGGTGGCAGTGGTGGTGACGATGGTGGCTGGTGATTGCTGATGTTGTAGTTATTATTGTTGTGTGTTCTCTAAGGGACCACACCAATTGCAAGGCTCTAAATAGCAGCAACTGCTGGACAGTCCTTCCCTCAGAACAGGATTCCACACATCTGAAGCATCATGTCACTCAGTTCACGAGTCAGAAAAGCACTTCTGACAGCTGGCTTGGGTTTTACGTTCACCGGGATCTTAATGAACAATTATACCAAGTCTTTATCCAAAGGTGGAATATAAGGTGTGGATACTGGGCAGGCATGAGCACGGATGCCCACTACGATGAGGAAGAACAAGAGATGGAAACAACCGAGTTAGCTGCAGGATGTGGTGGGCACGGTGCTTCCCCATACGTCTGACTCACTTCCCCAAACAACCCTGTGAGGCGGGCACCGTCAGCCCCGTTTTACTAGAGTTCAAATTGAAGTTCACAGAGTTTAAATTTCTTTGCACAAGTCACCTAGAATCAAACCTCGGTTTTTCTGTTCTCTTTTACCTCCCAATGGAAATAGCGGTGAAACAGAAATGTCAAGATGTGAAACAAATTCATTTATTGCCTCAGAAATGCAAGTCTTTCTTGAAAACAACCATCTTGATGATAAGGATTTCTTGGCATCGTATTACCCAAATGTTTTCTCATAACATACACAGAATCCTATTCATTCAATAAGAGCATGTTATTTGCTTATTTATAAGTCTGCGGTGTCCATGGCTAACGCCACAATATGGCAATACCGAGGTAACAAATGCAATTCTTAGAAACGAGTTAATGAATTTGCTCATCTCGACAGTTTCAGAATGCTCCTCCAACTACTTGTGACAGGCATTGTATGTGGCACTGGGATACAGGTCAGAACGTAAACATGTCAACAGAGGCCACTAATCCCTAACGGCAAGTCGCATTGTTTAAACCAGTGCAAGCCCAGCGTTTCCCCCCGCAGAGAACATGTGGGTTCACCTCCAGATCAGCCCCAGCACACGCATGCAATTCCGCCTATTGTTTGGACCCCTGTGTCTGTAACCGGAGCGGCTGATATACGCCCTTTATGTGAGATAGTTAATTAGGCCATCGGGAGCGCGGTGGTGCCAGCTGCGCCGGCCCGCTGACCTGGAGGAAGCGACAGCGGCAAACTGATGACAGCCTCCGGTGAAGCCCAGAGACGGAGACGCTCGTGAGAACATCGGCGGCTCCCACCGCACCGCAGCCTGAGAAACCTCAGGCTCCTATCGCTCAGCTTCCGGCACTCGGGTGTATTAACAATTATTCTTAAGTGATTTCTAACACAATGATGGGGAAATAAGACATTTTGGGGGGGCTAGCAACCTGAATCTGTGCCAGTAACCTAATGCACATTCTTGTTAGCCTGTAGTCTAGTCACTGCCCCTTCTTTAATGTCTGGTCTTGCAAGACCCGTTCACCCATCTGACAGAGACCATAAGCCACGAGCAATGCCCAGACGGGGTTATGGGTGCTGGCGCCAGGCCAGGCCTGGAGGTATGGCCCCAAGGCCCCCATCCCAACACCTGGGGCTTTTGGCAAAGCCACAAAAGGTCCGGAAGTCCCATCCATGTTTGGGGGACAAGGAAACCAAAGGTATAAAGGGAAAGCTTCCTCCATATTGGGGGGGCTCAGGATTTGGAGAGAAACAGTCTCCCCTGAGTCGTGTACTGGCACATGAGAGACATCTGAAAATAAATGGCTTTCTCCTGTGTCTCCAAGTGCTCCTGTGTGTTCTTCGGTCGCCTGGGAAATTCTCTAACACATTCGTGAAAAAGTTAGAGGGAAGTGTGTGCTTCAAAATACAGTGGTACCTTGAGATACGAGTGCCCTAACATACGAGATTTTTGAGATACGAGCCGTCGAGCGAGCGATTTTTGCTTTGAAATACGAGCAACATTTGAGATAGGAGTAATCGCGCGGATCGGCCGGCTGCACACGACCCACCAGTTTACCGCGACTCGAGCGTCTCATAGTTTCCCACGCCTCAAGGTTACAGAACGAATTAAACTCGTATATCGAGGTACTCCTGTAGTAATGATTGTTATTCTAGACAATAAGCCTATGGATGAATTCTATTTTCTATTTCTTACCAGTATTTTCTACAATGTTCTTTCATGAATTAAAGTATTTTGAGTTAAAAAAAAAAACGAATGACTTACACACGTCTTTGTATACAGTATCTGAGTTCCTGAAACAATGCCGTAGAAATCCATCTTTTCTTACAAATAAGGAACTCTATCCTTTTGAGTTTAAGCAATTTTTCATCTTTCATATGCGACCCAGCGAGAGGCCTGTGACTACTTCTAACTCTCAGCCCCTCCAACCAGCTCTTAGGCGCCGGCTGTGGCCACGCCCAGGCCGAGATGCTCACCAAACCGACTCCTCTCCCTCCTCCTCAAAGGCCTTTCTGAGACCCCCCTTCCTCTGACTGTGACGCCTCTTCAGTCAGACCACCAGGATGTGAGGCACTGAATTCACACACAGGTCCTCCTGGGAAACAGCAGCTGATCCAAGAGCTCCTTGCCCTCACGCCCCTAACAAAATAGTCCACCCAACAGACGCGTGAGACTTGCTTACACAGAAACCTGAGTGTCCCCGGCCAGTGACACATGTGTCGCTACCAAGGCAACCAATCCCACCCAACTGCTCCTAACCTCTTCACAAAGGAAATGGGACCGACAAGTCCCTGTTTCCCTTAGCATCTCCAGAGCCAATCTCTAAGCCTGGCCACTTCCCCTCACTGATGATTCGGTGGCATTAACTCCACAAACATTCCATGAGCTCTGAGCCACATGTGGGCCAAGGACTGTGGACTTTTCTAGACAGCCATCAGAGGCCCCTGCCCTCACAGAGCCCACAACCTGCTATTCCGCTGTCCTCTCCCCCTCCCCCTCCAGGGACTGTCACAACGGAGCGCGTTAAACCTTTATTCTCTCTCAGCTCTGGAGGCTGGGACTCTGAGGCCAAGGTGTCTGCAGGCTGTGTCCTGAGGCCTCTGTTGGGCTGGCAGGTGGCGGTCTTCTAGCCGGGGCCTCACACGGCCGCCCCTCTGCGCACGCCCTGCCCTGTGTTGCTCCCTCTTGCACACAAGGACATGGGTCACCCTGGATCAGGACTTGACTCTAAAGGTCTCATTTTACTCATCACGTCTTTAAAGGCTCACCTCCAAGTTCACACTGCGAGGTACCTGGGGGTTGGGACTTCAAAATATAAATTCTGGAAGAACACATCTGGCTCTCCCCCGCCTCACCCCTGACCCCCACCCCCGCTGCAGGCTCTCGCGTGCCCTTGGCTCTAAGTTCCGGCCTCAAACCCTTTGCGTATCCAAACCCCAATAAGCTGCCCCAGCCCACACCTTCCCATCCCATCCGGCGGCTTCTCTTCTCTGCCAGATGTGAAAACGCCCCAAACTTGGAGTCTCTGACCCAAGTCAGAAGGGCAGACCGTCATGAGCAGGTGGAAACCGGAGGCCACCAGCCCCTCGCATGGTGACACCCTCGGCCCAGGGCCGGCTCACTTCAGCCAGATGTGAAAACTGCTCTGACTTTCCAGAACATACTAACGTAAAATGTCCCATGAAAGAAAACCTTCTGGGTGGGCCAAGTAAAATGGGCCCACAATCTCCATTTTCCTCTCTTTTCTTCTAATTCTCTTCCTGCAGTCTCTCGCATTCCCCCTTTCCCACCTGTCATCCATCCTCACTTCCGGAGCCAGGCTTCTCTGCACCGATGCCTCTCCCGCCCGCCATGGAGACGCTGTGACTGACGTCCCCAGGGCTCACCTGTCAGCCTCCCATCTAGAAAAGGAGCTCCTTGAAGACCAATAGCTGCATTTTATCTCTGTCTCAAATGCTTCCAGCGGAGAGACTGCTCCATAAATGCTCGTTGAATAAACTATTGGCTCCTCTCCTTAGAATGACCCAAATGCACGGAAGGAACTGTAAATCAGAGCAGCGTCCCGTGGATGATTCTGTAAAGACTCGCCACTTATTTCTCTAGCTGCCGCTCAGCGTTAGCAAGATGCCTATCATGTCACGTTTCCCTTCCTACGAGGAACAAAGCTTAAGTCCTCGCTATTCCTCCAAATGGCAAAATTTAGCTTCTTGAAAGGAAAATTCTGTTTTCATTCTCTCTCATTTATTCACAAGTTCATTTAGCCACATGCTTAATATTCTGAAACACAGTCAGGCATCAGGAGTTAAAAATTCTATGAGCATCAAAACAAATGGATAATGTTCATTCATTCCACTCCTAAGTCAACCCTGCAGGCCTTCGTTCCGAATTAACTGGCTTTTACTTTTCAAAGAGAATTTCACTTGGAGGGGAAGTATATCTGCCAGAACTAGCTGCCCCTGCATTAGCCTGAGAGCCAGCGATTCTCCTCATGGCTCATAAGCTAATTACTAAAACTCTGCGGCACACGCAAAATGTATTTTGTGCCCGTCTGACCAAAAAGAATAGGGATAAGCTTGATTAGTGCACATCAGATGATGATGGCTGTGTTAGCTGCTGTTGTTGTGTGTGTTTTTTTTATTTGACAAACTAAGGAAAAAGAGGTCAGTGCCCCGGACTAAATAGTCAGCTATGGCATGTTTTAAAAATCTTGTGGCCGAGACCGGCTTGGCTCAGTGGATAGAGCATCGGCTTGCGGACTGAAAGGACCCGGGTTCGATTCCGGTTGGGGGCATGTACCTTCCTTGCAGGCACATCTCCACAGTGGGGCGTGCAAAAGGCGGCTGATCGATGTCTCTCTCTCATCGATGTTTCTGACTTTCTATCTCTCTCCCTTCCTTTCTGTAAAAAATCAATAAAAATATTTTTTAAAAAAATGCTTGCGGCAACCCCGTTGAAAATCACTTCCTAGGATATCAGTGTGCTGCTTTTGAGCACCCTCTGGACCAGACTGAATTACCCTCCCTGCCCTCTCAGTGCCACTTTGTTGTGATCGACCCAAGTTCTCCAGTCGGGTCGGATCTGTGAAAATTACAACAGAGAGCACCTTGTAACAAGGAGGTGGTGACCTCAGCAGACACCCAGCCCCCCAATGTCCAGCCTCAGCACATCTCCCCGCGCAAAGAGGGCGGTGACACTCTGTCCCCTCACAAAACTCTGCCACTGTTCACTCCTGCACCACAGGAATCAGATAAAATGGACACCACACCCCCAGCTCCACTGCTGTGTTAAGCTAAGTCACTTCACTTTTCAGTCTCGGTTTCCTCAACTAAGGAAAATAGGGATCATGTTAAATTAAAACCTACGATATTTAAAAAAACATTCCATTTAAGCAATATGATGAGTTCCTAATATCCCATCCTATCTTCACTTTAATTTCAAAAGAAAAAACAAAGCTCCACATATCAGAATTACAGTGTCAGCTAAAATTTTCATATCAGACTTGGAAAATTGCCCTGGTGTGATATTCAAGGTAATAATCAGATTTGCTATTGAAAATCTTGCAGGAAATAATAACCTTTAATTATTCTTAGGACAATTTCAATTACATGCAGAAGTAATAGTTAAAACAGAAAACTCCGAAAATGTTTTCTAAAAAACTGGAAACAATTCAAACCCCAAATGAATAAAAAGAAAAGGTTAATGGCAAAATAACAACACATACCCAATTTCACTGTCCCCCACCCCTTTTTTTAATGTTGAGCATTTCTAGGAATCTGAATGATGTCTCCTCCAATGTTGAGCTACATTTTTTTTAAAAAATCAGAAAACTGTCATTGACCAAAACTACTAGAAAATAATTGTCATAAGTTGAAAAACAAAAAATGAGTCCAGATGATACATAACTAAACATCAAACTGGAGGTAGGTTGAAGTCAATATTCTACCATAAACCAACACAAAACGTTCTGGTAAGAAGTAAATAAAAAAAGTTCTAAATTACCGTTTTGTCTTTAAGATTCTTTTTTTAATGTTTAATCCCCCACTGACCTCCCGCACAGGCCCTCACCACCCTATTATCTGTGCCCAAGGAGTTCATTAGTTGATCACCCCGCTCCCCCACCCCCAAGCCCCCCGCCTTCCCTCTGAGGTTTGACGGTCTGTTCCAGGTTTCCATGTCTCTGTCTATTTTTGTAAAAGCACATGAATCCTGCGGGCGCACGGAGCAGCTGAATAAATGAGAACGGTATCTGGGCATCCTGAACACTACACACGAGAAGTAAATCGAGTTAGCATCGCATGGAGAGTGCCAGCGGTACAAAAGCCACACAAAACCAGCAAAGGGACACGGCATGGCACTAACATGCTTGAAAGACTGACCGTATAATTTTTTGCGCGCTACAAATGCAAAGCGAGCAAAATCAATAACCAATTTTATTTCTAGGTTTTTATCACTGTAGTGCATAAAGGCAATTGGGGGACCACCTAACAGAACCCTAGCACAGCATCTTCTCAGACAAGTGAATCTGTCATTCTGACCAATACATGGCTATTCACAGAGTGGCAAAGACAGCGCTTCACATGTAATGCTTTAATAAAACCCAGAAAAGGTTGGGAAAAGCTCAAAACCTTCTCTGCTTTAGAAAAACCATATAATATTTTAATATAGTTTTAGAAACTGTATCATTCAACTGATTTAACAACCATAAACACCAAATTTGATGTAATATAATCCATATTAATTTTTCAATTCCATTTTCAAAACTAGCAATTTGCCAAAAGTGCTGGCAGACCCAGAAGGTTCCTGAAGAAACCAGATGGAGCTGCGGAACATTTCATGCTGGTGGTTAGCAGGGACCGCCCTGCAAGACCACAGCACCGCGGCCAGTTAAGATACGGGATGACCTCAAAGGAGCGTACAGCAGTGGACACACACAGATAATTATATTTAAAACAGTTGCCATACCCAGGCTATATGAAAGATGAATTTCTGGGTATAAGCCATTCATCCCTTTCTTTTTCCTTTCAAATTACTCTTCACCACCATTGCTCTTTGCCTTTCATCTGGACGGCCCTGTTCCTTATTTCCACTGCACCTCTTTCACTGACGTCCTTTATAACCGGAAACTTACAGCATTTGACCCCCCACCTTCACCCATTTCACCCAAACGTCAGCCCCACCTCTGGCAACCACCGACCTGCTCTCTGCATCTATGCAGCTGCCATATTTCATGTTAATCCATTTAAGTACAAATTCCAGTTTTGAGTGCTAGTAAATATGCTTAACAGTTAGGGAAATTATGAGGCATTTTTAATCTTTTTTTCCTTTTTTTATTGATTTTAGAGAAATGGAGAGAGAGAGAGAGGGAGAGAAAGAGACCTTGATGCAAGGACGAAACACTGATCAGTCACCTCCCGCATGCATCTGACCAGTGACCGAGTCTGCAATGTCCAGACGTGTGCCTGATCAGCAAGAGTCTGCCCCCTCCCGGTGCATGAGATGACCCCAACCACTGAACCACACCAGCTATGGCAGGCTTTTCTTAAACTACATAAGCATCGCATTAAAACCAGAAAACCAGCCGAGACCGGTTTGGCTCAGTGGATAGAGCGTCAGCTTTCGGACTGAAAGGTCCCAGGTTCGATTCCGGTTGGGGGCATGTACCTTGCTTGCGGGCACCTCTCCACAGTGGGGTGTGCAGGAGGCGGCTGATCAATGTCTCTCTCTCATCGATGTTTCTGACTTTCTATCTCTCTCCCTTCCTCTCTGTTAAAAAAAAAAAAAATCAATAAAATATATAGGAAAAAACAAACAAAAACCAGAAAACTGAGCTTGAATAATTCACAGACTAAGAAACGTGATTTTCCAGTTTTCTGAGATGAGCGATCAATAATTGCCCTGCACCTATTAAAGTCAAAACCCCCGTCTCACGTAAATCCAGCTGCAGCTGCGCGGCCCTCCGTGACCCGGGCTCACAAAGAGCGCAGAGCGGGCTTCCCGGTGACCTCCAGCGCCGGTCCCCGAGCCACCTTCCCTCCAGGAGGCCAGCTGTCACAACAGCCCAGCTATTCGGGAGCTGTCGTGTCTGGTTAGAAAAATTATTATTTCCCTATACAGCTGTGACTTCTAAAGTCTCAAGAGACTCCAAGCATTCTTAAATGTGATATTGCCAATACCTTGGTGTAATGGCTTTTTATCTAGATGAATCTCTCTCTGGCAAGAAAATATAAAGAAAAATCAATTCAGTACGCAAAATGCTGGTGACAAGGGGTTTTAGCAAGCATCTAGTCTACATTTTGGTTTTGTGTCCCTCTGACATGAAGTAATGCTCGAACGCCAGCCACCTCTGCCTCACAGGCTGAGGGAAGGCACAGCCATCTCCTATGTTCCCTTCTTGCATCTGCAAAGAACGGCTTCAAGAGGCATGTGACACCCGCAAATTAAACGGGGATGGAGAGGCGCAGGCCCTCTGAATGGGGTGGAGACTTCTGCGTGAACTTCGTGTGGTCACTGCATTACCAGCGCGGCGATGGCTGTGAAATGCACATGGAACCCATTAAGCTCAAATGAATCCGAACCTGTGGCTAGTTCCCTTTTGACTAACACTTCACTGATAATAGAGTTCAATATTCTGAATGGTTCATTTCCGAGGGATTACTGCACACTTCCCCGGTCCTCGGTCATTTATGTCTTTCAACTTAGCTGAAAGCTTCACTAATAACTCCTCAAATATCCGCCGCTTGTCATGTCTGAACACGGAGCGCCTGCCTGCAAATACACAGGCCTGGCCGGAGTGAATGGAAGCGGGCATCTGCACCGCGGAAAGGACCTGCATCTAGAAACCAATGTTCTCTGCCTCTGGCAGCCACTTTTGTGGACAAAATAAAAATGCATTGCTATTTATGTGGAACCACTCAGGTGTTACGGGCACTTCTATAACATCCAAGAATGCATTAGCCAAAACCAACGAGAGCCGCTTTTTGACTCATCATCATTCAAGCTGAATTAATAATATTACACAGCATGGGGGAGGAGCAACATTAAAATCCCTTTCCACTCAGGCATAATTCACTTTGATCTTTACTACTTGATTCAGCTAAAGGTCAAGCCATATACGATGGTTTAGATTCAGAAAATATATTATTTCACTGCCGAGTACGGTCTGAAATGAGGGCAACTCATTTAAAAATGGAAGCAATTTGAAAAATAGAAATGTAATGAAAAATGTCTTCATTATAAAGCGTATAAATTAAGTTCCACTATTGATTACTGTCACCGTTTTCAACCTCCCCACTCATACTGGTAATGCCTTTAGTGCCAGTTAATTTTCTTCCTATTGTGCTCTACCCATTCAATGAGCATCATTCTGGTGAGGGACCAAACACAAGGTCAGAAATGTTAGTGATGATAAATTGCAGGCCTTATTAACGTTGAACAATTTTAAATGTACAAGTTATCTATAAGTCATTTAGCTTGATGAATGGATGGTTAACGAACTACATAAATTAATAAGTATAATGAGTTAGCCCAGCCGGCGTGGCTCAGGGGTTAAGCGTCGTGCTATGAACCAGGAGGTCACTGTTTGATCCCGCATCAGAGCACGTGCCTGGGTTGCAGGCTCAATCCCAGTGTGGGCATGCAGGAGGCAGCCAATCAATGAGCTCTCTCTTCATTGATGTTTCTATCTCTCTCCCCCTCTCAAATAAAAATATATATATAAAAAAAAAAAGAACCATGTGTAGTTTATACCACTACAAGGTACGAAGGTAAGATTTTAAACATGGTCTAATTAAAACCAAAATTGGAATTTGGACATATATAACTGAAGAAAGAAGAGAGAATTATCTTATTAAAAGACTACATAAGCAATAATTACTCGTTACTTTATGCAAACAATTTATAAGCACACAGGTTTTATTAAAGGATTAGAGGCCTGGTGCATGAAATTTTGTGCATGGGTGGGGTCCCTAGGCCTGGCCAGCAATCAGGAGCAATTGTTGGGGTGATCGAAACAGGGGAGGGAGGGCCCCCTGCAGACACCTGCCTTGGCTGGCCTGGGGCCTGTGGGCAGCTCCTGCATTGAGTGTCTGCCCCCTGGTGGTCAGTGTGTGACATAGCAACCAGTCGTTCCACTGTTTGGTCGATTTGCACATTTGGCTTTTAATAAATAGGATCAGCCAGACTCACAACTGACCAACCACTGAAAGGTTAGCAGCTTTAGGGTAAAACAAAGGTGACCGGTGAGTTCAAGCATTTGCTTGTTCATTTGTTTTTAGCTTTCAGTAAAAGGCAGTTTAAAAATTTAGTCTTTGAGGTCTGCATGCAGATTATTTGAGTCAAGACTGTGTACTTTATTATGTACACCCATTCCTCACTCTTGGTGAGTCACAAGCAGGGAAGGACTGTCCCTCAACATCCTCCATAGGGACATTCACAGAGCCAGTTCTGAAGGGAACCCAAGCTAGTGTCATTCCATTGAACCCAAGGCAGTGCGAACAGGGAGAGACGTAAGAATCATTAGGAATCGAGCAGGAAAAGGCACAAGCTGAACAAATACACTACAGCCCGTGGTTCCTCCATCCTGAATGAAAACTGGCTCATGGTAACATCCTCATCATCCGTCTACTTCAGCTTCTCAGAGTGGCCCTCCTACGGCAGTATCAGAGCCGCCCTGGGTACTGATTTAAAACGCACATTCCTGAACTACCTCCGGCCTCTGGGACTAGAATAGCCAGGAACGGGGCTGAGGGGTCTTTTAGCTGCTGCCCAGGAGGTTACCAAGTGCCCAAGGGTGAGGAGGAGTCCTGGCCACCTCCACACGGCTGCCATGGCACCTCTGAGCTCCCACCGTCACCTCCAGCGCACGTGCCAGCAATGCCAGAGGCACCAGACTCTTCAGAGAAGCATAGGGCCTTGAATACTGACTAAATAAGCATGTAAATATAGGCCTGAATTAAAGGATAAATGCATGAATGGGAAGCGAATAGTATTTCTGAAAGAGAAAAAGGAATTCGGGTTCCTTCCGAGTTGGGTCTCTAAATCCATCCATGACTCTCTAAAAACCCCCGAAGTACTCCAAGTTTTTTAGCCCATATATTTGAAATTACAATCTGATCACAGAAAATGGTGAGGCTCCAGGCCGGTGTGGCTCAGTGCTTGACCATCAACCTACGAACCAGGAAGTCATGGCTCCATTCGCAGTCAGGGCACACGCTTGGGTTGTGGGCTTTGCTCCCCAGTGTGCAGGAAGCAGCCAATCCATGATTCTCTCCCATCATGGATGTCTCTATATCTCTCTCCCTCTCCCATCCTCTCTGAAATCAATAAAAATATTTTAGAAGAAAATGCTGAGGAAAGAAATGCAGGGCTCTGATTCTGGAAACATCTGAGCTGCAGTGCTCGTACCCTGCACAGTGTGTTGGCTCATACCACCACTGTCCCTTGCACATCTGCTGGGAAAGCCGTTGCTTAGCAACAGCAATCAATGCTGTATTTCCGCTTTAGCATTTTCCTGAAGATTGAGACACTGCTCCAATGTATTATTTTTAAATACCTTCTGTTTCACTGCTCAAACATATTTGTTGTTTTTCAATTATGAAAAAACAACCAGGAAACAAATCAGCATAAGGATCCAAGAAGGAAGAGTGAGAAAAGGTCAGTCGATCAGGGTGCTTTGGGACTTGTTTGATGGAAAAAAAAAATTCTTTGACAGCTCATTGACTTTATTTGCTATACCCTTTCATTCTGCCATTTTAGAATTTATTTCTGCTACCTCATGGGAGATAAAAGCCATTAGCATGAATTATCATCCCAAATGCAAATCCACAAGGTACTGTTATAAAACACAAAAAGCAAATGATTTCCAGAACTGGTTTAATACACATCTCACATCTCTGTTAAAGATCATGTCTTGGTTACATTCCTGCTAACCATTAGCAACATTTGCCAGTGTCTCTCCAGTGACAGTACAAGATAGGGTTCGTTCCAATGGGCAGTGCTTACCAGATAAATTACTTAGTACTTCTGGTATAATTTACAAGCTGAAGTACATACAGTGACAACATTTGGGAGGAGGGCATAAAAATTCTAATGCACCGATATGTCCTACGAATGAAGGGAATCTTCACACAAAAACAAGAATGAGAGCCCAATAAAAAAAAAAAGTTGATTTTTTTCTTAAAGCTTATGTACAGATATGTTAGGAAGGAGTGCAATCCATCTAGGTGGCTACTGCATTATAATTATTTTCCACTTTTATTGAGCATATACCATATACAAATCTCTGTAGACTGCAAAAAGATGAGTAAAATGCAATCCCTGTACAATCTGGTGGTAGAATCTGTCTTATCAATAAATAATACAGAAGAATATAGATATAACCTTAGGTATCTGCTTAGTTACGGCCAATGTCACAGTGCATACGGATCAAGTCAGAGTCCAAAGCCTTTACTTTTCATGACTGCATGCAGTGTTGCTGAGGATGCGGTAGTGAGAGGAAAATGGCAACATGCATTAGATCAGGCGGGTAAATTAAATCAACCTTTATGAAGACACTGGCAATATGTAATAAAAATACGCACATTTAAAATTTTGACATAGTAATTCATGTTTAAGGACCAACCAAGAAGTCAACAAATTAGCACGCTGCAGTAAATAAAGAAACACACAAGCAAATGCCCCCAGTAAGTAGGGCTGCGATAGAAATTGTTTTAGACCATTGGGTCCTACCGTGAGATGGTTCCATTCTAGCCAACACTTTCCATAATTGTTACTGAAAATATTTTTTAAACCTTCCAAAGACAGCTTGTACTGGGATATTTAAGTTTAAAAATCAAGAAACAGATTTCCTGATTACTGAGGAATGAAATAAAAGAGCAAAGGGATGGAGAAAAGTCATTTTGCAGCTAAACTAGCTGAACTTCCAAAATTACATGCCTATGCTGGTGTTAGCAGTACTACAAAAGTAGATAGATAGATAGATAGATAGATAGATAGATAGATAGATAGAGGTATAAGTATAGATAAATATAGATACATAGATATAGATACAGATACAGATATAGATATAGATATAGATATAGATATAGATATAGATATAGATATAGATATAGATATATAGTAGATACACACATAGATTCTATTATCAAAGTCATTTTCCAACTATCTAGTAAGTCAAAATTCATAAATATACCTTATTTTCTTTATCTTTCCCACACCTTTACCTCTCTAAAGAATGCTTCTGCTAAGCTTCTATTTCTTATTCATTGAAATTAAAATGCAATGATTCACCAGTTATTACAATAGCCACACACATGTTGAGAAGAAGCCCATAATTATAATCTGCACAATTACTAACTCTAGATCGCCTGCCTAAACAGTGTTTGAAAAAGCAAGTCATTTCCGATGGAGATCAGGACAGTAATAAAACAGTTTCCCAATCACCACGAAATACATCTTTGTTTACGCGGTCGATGTATATTGTCAGGGGGCAGGTGCAGGAAAATATAAAATATAAATATTTAAAACCCTACTGAGCTGCTATTAAGTCAGTGACAAAGAAAAATACAAACATGGAGCTTCATGTGTGTAGCTAAGCATATAAATAACAGTGAAGTCATAAAACAAAGTACACCATATTTCTTACTTGATGCTTATTATTATTCAACAGCAGGAGATTTTTGTCATCCTGAGCCATCTTAAAAATATGTCAAGCAACACTAAATTCATCAAGTCTTACGCTCTAAAGAAACTGATTAGTACTGAGCAGCAATATTAGGTTAGCTCTGTGTTTAAGAAGAAATCCTTATGTGTCTGTCTTCACCCCATAAAGTAACGTGGACCCCTCTCTGGCTTTGTCATTCTCCGTACTATGCTCATGAGCTGGGTTGATCAACAGCAGCACACAAGAGGGGTCAGCAGAATTCAGCTGGCCAAAAACAAACTGGTTTTTCCTAGAAAGCCAACTGGCTTAAAGGATGCCCACAGGTGGAACCCTGGGCGAGGTCAGCAAACTTACCTGGCACAAATTAAAATGTGTTACTGTCAATGAACTAAGCACCTTTGTGTCTTCCATTTAAAAGGGACATAAAAATATTTTTTCAATTACATTACAGTAAATCTTCACTTCACATCACTGACAGGTCCTGTGACTTTACATGAAACAGAATATAATGAGACAAATTTTACCACAGGCTAATTGACATCAGTAAGAGTTAAGTTCCTATGGTATCCCACCAAATTATAACATTACGCAAGGACCTGCTTGCATCGTGCTTTCACTGCACACCCAAACGACAGCAACTACAAGGACAGTGAATAGAGAGCGAAAGACAGAGCAGTGCTGGCTGCTCGGAAGAGCAATGTCAAGAGCGGACTTCAGAAAAGGCCAAACAATGTATTCCCCTGGCTGGCAGTGGTGAGGCAAATTACCCGAACAGCCCTGCTAACAAACATCTCTTAAAATGCATTACTCCTATTCTCATGTGGGGGCAAGAACTGGGAAATCTGAAAAGTGTCTAGGTGTTATATAAAATATTAGAGAATATTTATTTATCCTCTACAGCGTGTTACAATATTGTGGTTATAAAGGAGAATGTTCTTATTTTTAGAAGACTCACAGAAAAACACTCAGGGCCTAAGGTCATCATATCTGCAAATGACTTCCAAATGGTACATGTACACACACACACACACACACACACAGGAAAATACTAACAATTAAGAAATCTACATGGTAAACTTCATATCCTATCCTTCTTCTTTCCTGCATGCAAATATTTATAATTTTAAAATATTAAGAAAACGAAAGCAAATAAGTTCTACTAAAAGAGAAAACTGAAAAGTAAATAAAAGTTATCATTCATATGACAAGAGAGAAAAATACGCTTAGGTAATTACATTGGAGTAACCCAGAGAGAAGAGGGAACTCTCACGCCAGCTCTTCCCTGGAGACATTTAGCCAGTCTGGGGGCCCTGAACCTCCACTCTGACAGCCACGGGGCACAAACCTCCACTAGAGCCTGTGCTTGGACCACGCACAGGTGGAGACTCTAAAACCGAACTCCAGAACAGACCCGCATTCCAAAGGCTTACAGCCTTAGAGTGAAATAGAATAAACCTATTCCACAGAAGGGACAGCAAGAGCAATGCCAACCGCCAAAACCGGAGCGTCGGCCTCGGACTGAAAGGTTCCGGGTTCGATTCCGGTCAAGGGCATGTACCTTGGTTGCGGGCACATCTCCAGTAGGGGACGTGCAGGAGGCAGCTGACCGATGTGTCTCTTTCATCGGTGTTTCTAACTCTCTATCCCTCTCCCTTCCTCTCTGTAAAAATCAATAAAAAATTTTAAAAAAAAAAGAACATTGCCAACCTAGACCTTAGCACTGGATAGGACGAGATTAACTTTTTCCAGAGAACTCATGAGCATAACTTACCAACTGACCCAACTTGCAACTTAAATTCACACTTTATTTCTGGTCCAAAAAGCCTCAAACACAGAAATTAATCTGAAGGGACCCAGGGCTGTCAATTCCCTACGTAGACACCAGAGCAAAAGGCAAATTCAGTCCTTCACCCAAAGAATTTCAAAAGAGCATAAGCTTCCAGTTTTTTAAAAATCATAATACAACAAGGAAACAAAGGCTAGTGAGCAAAACTCAACAGAAATATCCTATAGCTGAATCAAACTCACAAAGATCTCAAAATGTGAATTGTCAGAATTTAAAATAAATGTTTAAAGAAATAAGAGATTGGAAATATGAGGGGGAAAACTGTAATGTCTAAGCCAAATTAAACCTAGAACTGCAAAATACGATTATAATGAAAAATTCAGCAATAATCCTTAAATCCTACCATGTCAAATGTTGGCAAAGATTGGAAACAATGCAAACTCTGATGCACAAATGGTTCAGTATAAATGAACAGTCTCCTTCGAAAACAATTTGACATTATCTAGTGAAGCTGAGATAAGCATAGTCATGGCCCAACAATTCCATTACTAGTTATATACCCTAGAAAAACTCCTGCGCACATTCAACAGGAGATAATTTCATGAATGTTCCTGGCACTGAAGTGTGTAATCGGTAAAAACGAAGGCAAACAAACTATGATATATTCACATAATAGAAAACTATGCAGCAGTGAAATTGAATGAGATACATCATTGTGGACAAATCTTAAAATACTGGGTCAAAATGAAACTAGAAAAAATAAACAGCCTGGCCAACATGGTTCAGTGTTTGAGCACAGACTCACGAACTAAGAGGTTGCAGGTTCGAATCCCAGTCAGGGCAAATACTGGATTGCAGGCTTGATCCCCAGTGAGGGGTATGCAGGAAGCAACCAATCAATGATTCTCTCTTATCATTGATGTTTCTATCTCTCTCTTCCTTCCCTTTCTCTCTGAAATCAATAAAAATATTTAAAATGAAGTATAATCTGACTTCATTTAAATAAAGTTAAAAATAATAAAACTAATCTTATCTTTTGTGACAGATAGATCTAGAGCAGTGGTTCTCAACCTTTCTAATGCCGTGACCCTTTAATACAGTTCCTCATGTTGTGGTGACCCCCAACCATATTTCATAACTGTAATTTTGCTATTGTTATGAATTCCGATGGTCTTAGGCAACCCCTGTGAAAGTGTCGTTCGACCCCTAAAGGGGTCGCGACCAGGTTGAGAACCACTGATCTAGAGAGTATTATGGTAGGTGAAATAAGCCAGTTAGAGAAAGACAAATAACATATGATTCCACTTTTATGGTAATCTAATGAGAAAATAAGTAAACAACCAAGATGGAAACAAACCCATAAATACAGAAAACAGACTGAGAACTGTTAGAGGGGGACAGGGTTTGGGAGGCTGGGTAAAAGGTGAAAGGAATAAACAACAACAACAACAAACAAAAATACAACAAAACACCATCATAGACATAGACAACAGTGTGGCGATTACCAGACGGAGGTAGGGGAGGGCAAAGGGGGAATAAACAGTGACGGAAAAAGACTTGATTTTGAGTGGTGAACACACAATACAGTATACAGATGATGAATTATAGATGTATACTTGAAACATATATAATTTTATTAAACAACTAGAGGCCCAGTGCACAAAATTCATGCACTGGTGGGGCAGGGGTTCCTCAGCTTGGCCTGCACCCTCTTGCAGTCTGGGAGCCCTTAGGGGATGTCCGGTTGATGGCTTAGGCCCGCTCCCTGCATAAGCCATCAGTTGGACATCCTTAGCACTGCCGCCGAGGCAGGAGAGGTTCCCGCCACCGCCACTGTATTTGCCAAATGTAAGCCCAGCTCAGGGGTTCTGGCTGAGCAGCATTCCCCCTGTAGGAGAGCAATGACCACCAGGGGGCAGCTCCTGCATTGAGCATCTGCCCCTAGTGGTCAGTGCAGGTCATAACATCCAGTCATTTTGCTGTTTGGTCAAGTTGCATATTAGCCTTTTATAATATAGGGTATCACCCCAATAAATTCAATAAAATTTTAAAATAAAAGAACCTAAAACTAAGCCAAATATTTCTTGCAATATGTATGTGTTGAAGTATAAAGAAAAGCCAGTGAAAGATAACACAAAATGTGAGGTAGTGTTTGCCTCATGGGATAGACAGGGAGATAATGGAGCAGTGAGGGACCTTCAGAAGTGGTGGCAATATTCTGTCTCTTAGGCTGTTTGACTGCTATACAAGGTTTTGTTTACTGTTTTATGTGCCTTAGACTCATGTTATAAACATTTTTCCTATTTGTTCAATGATACAGATTTTTTAGCAAAATAAAACACAGTAATATGCATAAATATCCTAGCTAAAAGCATAAAGGTTATACTAGTTCTGCGAGCAAAAAGCATGCTTTAGAAAAAAGAAAACTATCAACACGCGGATGACCACGGCGAAACATCCATGTGCTACAGGAATCAACAGTGGTGGGTAACTGACCATCTTCTCACGGATCTTCTTCCTAGAGAGCACTAACAGCCGTCCTTGAGTGCCTAGGAGTTGTCAGCCCGTATGCAACACAGGCTAGGGTGAGACTAATCAGTGATTTTTTTTTTCCCTCCTACTATTCTGTTCATTCAATTCCAACTCTAATGATATCTGTAGGCACAATTTTTAACCTTTCTTTGCTGTTCTAAACCCACTCTTAATTGTATATGATAAAAATCTAGAGTTTTCCCAGAATGATGCTACCTCTTCCCACATCTGTTGACTGGGATATGACATATTCTGTGTTATATTATCTCATCATAATTCATGTTAGAGATGAATCTGCTATTTTGACTGTGATGTTCTGGCTACCGGCTGAACAGATGGACAGCTTTTCTTCAGTAGGAATATTTGCCAACAACCAGGAAGGTGTAAAACTCATTCTCAAAGAAACCCAAACATAACCACGAGGAGTCTAACAAACAATTAAAATATCCACTGTTGTAGACATAAGTCTTCACAGATCACAACATATATTTAGAAATCTTGGAATAAAATGAAGTTAATTAAAAGAACAAATTGGCAATGTTAAATTAATCTACTAGTAATCATAATAGAGCCTAGAATTTGTATAGGTATTATGAGCACATTCATCTGGTCCTCATAGTTCTACAAGAAAAATATTGAGGCATTATTATGCTGACTTAATAACAGACAAAGACTAAGGATAATGAGACACCACGTTACCATAAAAAATGGACTGATCTCAGAAGTCAGACCTGGAATTTGAACTCTTCCATGTCTCAGCTGCAAAAACTTTGAGCAAATAATGGAATTTTTTCAGAGCCTCCATCTCCTCATTTATAAACAGGAACAACACTACATAGTCACCAGGCAGTGGTGAAGGAGGACCAAGATGGAAGCAGAGGCAAATGCTTGTACTTGCCACCTCCCATAACCACATCACAATTACAACTAAAATACAGAACAACCATCACCCAGAACCGCCAGAAAGCTGGAGGAATGGAAGTCCTATAACCATAGAAGAGAAGAAGAAAGCACCCTGAGACTGGTAGGAGGCACACAGACGTGGAAGGGGCTGGTCCTGCACCCGCGTGAGCCACTTCATTAACAGGGAGGGAGAGCACCTCTGCAGCAGCTGCCCCGGAGGAACAGGGGTTCCCAGCCCCACACCAGGGTCCGAGAGCTGGGGAAAGAAGTCCCTGAGAGCAATAAATAATATGAGCTGTAAAAGCCAGTGCGGACTGGGGCAGAATGACACACAGGCTGCTAGAGACCCAGCTGCTCCTCTTAAAAGACCGCCACCACGAACTGAATTACAAGCACCTGCTTCCTGTGAGCTCCAGTGCCACGCATGGTTCGGGAGGACCCAGACACATATGAGGTGAAACCTGACCTCTGGCATCAGGGCAGGAACCGAGATGCTTACAAAGGTGATTGTTCCCATGCTGGGACCTCCGGGGTTGCAGGGATGACTGGCAACCATTTCTGTTTGCTCTGCCCTGTTGATTCCCTGAGACCCCACCCAATTGTGCCCATTGGCTTTTGCATATGAATGGCCTGTCTTTTCTCAGGCTAAAAACCTGTCAAACAAGCTGCAGCTGGGTCAGGGAGCCCTAAACCTGTCAATAAAATGACCAAGACCCAGCACCAGTACCAGCCTGTCTTGCTTCACAGCATGGCCTCGTCTGGGCACTTCCAAACCTGATACAAAGAAGAGGAATCTGTAGATCCCTTTGTAGCTCCTGCTGGGTGGCCCCAGGCAGTGGCTGACTTTACGCTCCCTGGAGACCCAAAAGCCAGTGTACACAAGTAGTCAGTGTCAGATCATACCACATTATAACTCTTCACATCCATGAGCGACACACTCAAAGGGAAGACTCGGTGAGCACCAAAGCCCCACTGAAGCAAGACCTACTCCAGAAGGATGTCTCCTGCACAGCAGCTCTCCCACTGTAGTTGCAGCTGGTACCTGCAGCCAATTGGCCTGGAGGTCAATTTCTCAGAATGACACCAACAGCAATCAAGGCTCAACTACAACAAGACTGTGCACAAAGCCCACAAAGGGGTGCACCTAGAGTGTCCAGCTCAGGGACTGGGGAGGTGAGCCCCTGGGCCCTATAGCACACCTACTATACAAGGCCACTCTATCAACTCAAGGAGATGTACCAGCTCTACCTAATACATAGAAACAAACACAGAGAAGGAGACAAAGAAACATATCACAAATGCAAGAAATGGAAAAGCAAACTACTGAATATAGAATTCAAAACTATGATTAGAAGGTTACTCAAGAATCTTCTAGAAACCTCCAAGAGACTTAGTGAGACTTTCAAGAATCTTAGTGAGAATGCCAAAGAACTAGGAAAGGACCAGTCAGAAATTAAGCATACATGACTAAAATGAAGAATAATATACAGGTATTCAACAGTATACTAGAGGATCCTGAGATTCAAATCAATGATTTGAAATATGAGGAAGCAAAAAACACCCAACCGAAAGAGCAAAAAGTAAAAAGCATCCAAATATGTGAAGGTAGTGTAAGGAGCCTCTGGGACAACTTCAAGCATACCAACATCCAAATTATGGGAGTGCCAGAAGAAGAGAAAGAGCAAGATATTGAAAAGTTATTTGAAGGAATAATAACAGAAAACTTCCCCTACCTGGTGAAGGAAATACACTTACAAGTCCAGGAAGCACAGAGAACCCCAAATAAGAGGAACCCAAAGAGGACCATACCAAGACACACCATAATTAAAATGCCAAGGGAAAAAAACAAAGAGAGAATCTTGAAAGCAGCAAAAAAAAAAAAACAGTTACCTACAAGGGAGTACCCACACAACTGTCAGGTGATTTCTCAACAGAAACTATGCAGGCCAGAAAACCACCCCATCAACACAGGGAAGCAGCCAAAATGCAGAGACAAAGAAACATGTCACAAATGAAACAAATGGAGGAAAGCAAACTACTGGACATAGAGTTCAGTGGCAAGAAATATTCAAAGTGATGAACAGCAAGAACCTATAATCAAGATTACTCTACCCAGCAAAACTATCATTCAGAATTGAAGGGCAGATAAAGAGCTTCACAGATAAGAAAAAGCTAAAGGAGTTCATCACCACCAAACTGGGATTATATGAAATGCTGAAGGGTATTCTTTAAGAAGAGGAAGAAGAAAAAGGTAAAGATAAAAATTATGGGTGTCTCCTGCACAGCAATTCTTACATTATAGACACAGCGGGTCCTCACAGCCAATTGGCCAATTGACAACAAATGCATGCCTATCAAGTGAATCTAAAAATCAAGTGAATAAAAAATCTAATGAATAGAATAAACTGATGAGTATAATAGAATCAGGGGCATAGAAAGGGAGTAGACTGACAATTCTTAGGAGGAAAGGGATATGAGGGGTGTGGAAAAATATTGGACAAAAATCTTACACCTATGGATGAGGACAGTGGCAGTGGCTAAGAGCATGGGGTTGGGTGAAGAATCAAGTGAAGGAGAACTATTGCGGGGGTGGGGGAGAGGGAAAGGAACATCTTTAATAATCTGAACAATAAAGATTTATTTTAAAAATATATAAAACTAAGAAAAAAGAGAGAGAGAAGGAGTGCCCATATGACTGTCAGCTGATTTTTCAACAGAAACTATGCAGGCCAGAGGGCTGCAGACAGAGATCCACCCACAACTGACTCATGAGGCAAAGAGGACAGAAGTGCTGGCAGGCAGTGACAGTGGGGGCTTTTCCCAGGTCAACCACACAGACTGGTTTCCCATAAAAATCTCGGGAACCTTCCACTCTACAGGACTCCGGCTTCTTGTCCCCTGTTTCCTGCTTGAGGGTGACATATAGCACCTCACAAAGTATTGAGTCAAATACTAAAAATGGAGTCACAGTCACTAGAGAGGATGCCATAGCCCCTGCTTATCATTATGTCAGGGTCTGATGCTTCTTTGATGACAGAGGTAGCAAAGGAAGGAGAAAAACAGATCTTAGAAAGATGTGACCTAACAGTGTCACTTCAGTATGACATATGTCCCTTCTATATCCCCTTCTTCTCCATACATCTATCGTTTCCTCTTACCTGGCAAGCACAGCTGATAGACACTGTACATGTTGAATGTCCCTTTAGGAAGACTTCAGTAATTATACTGGAATTGATGAATTCTATAATTTCACTCATATGAACTTAATCACATCATAACACTGAGTTTGACTTGTTTTCGGTTTAATTGTGATTACAAACTGAATAGAACTAAAACGTTCTTTTGGCTGTAAAAAGCTCTCATTTGTAGGAGCAGATCAATCCTTTTATTTCCAAGAGCATTCATACAAGCCTCTTTCACTTAACATGGGAGGGTTTTCTGCGTATTGCTACCACAGTGAATAAGACTGGCAAAGCTGTCCTCACGCAGTAAAGAGACAATGAACAAGAAAACAAATAAGTGAACAACAAAGTTAAGACAAAGCTAAACGCTCCGGAGAGAACATAATAGAATAGATTTAACTGAGTGCTCCTTTACACTGAGGCTCCAGGCAGAGCCTGAGACCAAAGACGGTTCTGAGAAGAAAAACTAGCAACTGCGAGGAGTAGACACCATATTTTTCTGTGTATATTACACCCCCTTGTATGAGACACCCCCACTTTTCCAAGCCCAAAGTAAGTAATATTTTAAACACGCTGCTGGTCTTCCTCGGAAGGCCTTCCTCTTTTGTTGCATCTTCAGTTGTTCTTCCTGTTTTCTCCACCGTCTGGTCGTACGCTCAGTGGCAGGAGGTCCGAATCGTCTCTCTGCAGCTCTATTTCCACAGCTGGTTACATTCAGCTTGAATTCTGCAGAGTAAGACAATCGCTTGCTGGTATTTATCTTTTTCTTTTTGACATCTTTATGGGCTCAGATTGTTTCAGTCCCTGTTGTACCTGTGCACTCTCCAACTCCATCACCAATTACAGCATCATCTGACGTCAGTAACAATAAGGCTCGTGATTAGAGGAAGCCTGTTTGACAAGGAATGGGCAGCTATGCACCCATACTGCTACCTTCTCAGCTGACATCCATGCATAAGACGCCCCTCGATTTTCAGTCTAACAATTTTAGAAAAATATAGTGTATTATACATGGAAAAAATGAAGTATGTTAGCACTGAAGTAGCACAAGGAATTCACATTTTATTCAAAGTGCGGTAGGAATCAATAAAAGGTGGGGAAGGCAGCTATGTCCTAATTTACATTTTAAAAGGTCACTCTGGTTGCTACCTGGAAAGCACTGAGGAGAGGAAAGGAAGGAGGAAGACCGCCATCTTGTTCAGGCAAAGTCTGGTGCTTCTCTGACGACAGAGGTAGCAAAAGAAGGAGAAAAACAGATCTTAGACATGTTGGAGGAAGTGTTAACAAGACTTACTGATGTAATGGAGACGGAGGGTAGTAATAGAAAAATTAATGAAAAAGATGATGAGATTTCTGTCCTGAGCTACTGAACAGATAGTAGCTCTAATTACGGAGGTAAGAAAGGTAAAGGCAAGGACAGGCAGGAAGGAGAGGAGGTGGGAGAATCAGGAGCTCCTCTCTGGCGATGCTGAGTTTGAGTTTCTCAGATTTCCAGGTGGAATGTCCAGTAGGAAGCTGGATACCCAAATCTAGAGCTCAGTGTGGAGGTCAGGGCTGCAGGTAAGAATGTTGAAATATACAGGCATAATGCAAAAGGGCATTTAAAGCAACAGAACTGCATGAGAATCCTTTAAGGAGAGAGTTTAATTAGAAAGAAAAGAGAAGAATGCCTAGGACAGAGCCTTTGGGAATTCCAATATTTAAAGGTTAATAATAGAAGCAAAAGCCATCAAAAGATGTTGGGAAGAAATGGCTGTCCAGTGACAGAAAATCGAGGAGAGTGTAAGGTGCTTGGAGCCGAGATATGAGAGTCTGTTAAAGAAAGGGGAGCAGTGAGTTGTGTGCAAGGCTGCTGGAAAGTCAAAAGGACAGAGAGAAGACTGAATCTGGCAAGATTAAAGGTCTTTGATGCCTTATTAGTACAGTTTCTGTGAATAATGCGGGATGAAAATCCATCAGAATGGGCTAAGAGTATGGGAGGCAAGAAAGAAAAGGTGAGAAGAAAGAGATGATTTTTTAAAAGTATTTTTAAAAGTTTATTTTGGCCCCAAATATTGTTCACTTCAGACCAAGCTCAAAGCAGCTCACTCTCTCATTAAGTGGTTGAGTTATTTAAATTTACCCATCCAAAGTTTACCCATCAGAGAGATACCTGAAAACCAAAGAGTTGGGTCTAAGTACCCATGAATCTTCACTTCATGCTTCTGACAGGAAGGCAAAGAGAGAGGTCAGTGCTCAGAGTATCAGGAAAGCAGCCAAAATGACGAAATGAAGGCCTCTGTGACTCTTTTGAAAAGTGAGATCTCTTGCAGCAAAATGCATCTTTCTTTGCTCTGACATCAGAGAAGGCTTTCTCACAACTTTTAGACATGGTTCTTTGTTTCCTTGTTGGGAGCAATAAGCGATTCATGTGGTATTTCAAAATTGGGGCGATCTCCGCTGAAAGCATGGGCCAAAATAGGGCCAAAGCAGAGAATTCCAACCAGATGCATCGTAAATATCAGTGCCTTTAAAAAACTAGATATTGTTTGAATTATTTATCCTTCAGAGTGATTTTAACTAATAAGACCGTTTTTGTCTCCTGAAACATGTTTTCTCACAGGAGCTAGAAAAGAAGGGCTGCTGCAGACCAGGCGAAAAACCCTATCCGCCTCCTAAAAAAGCAAAACATCTTTTTCACTGACCATAAAAACGCGGCAGCAGCTACAAAGAACCTAAGTCAACAGGAGTGAGTGTGTGTGTGTGTGTGTGTGTGTGTGTGTGTGTATGTGTGTGTTTACACGCACACGTGCATGCACATACACTCCAAACAGGTGGAAACAGAGTTATTGGAAGAAAAAACATATTTAATTCTTTCCCATTGTCTGCTACTCAAGTAAACCTAATTCTAAAAGTCGTCTTTCATGAGTAAACTATACGCACCCACAACACAGATACCTATTCGGCCCAGTGTCTTCTTTATTCAGCCTCTCTACCTAAAATATTTTTCTTCCGAATCTAATATTTTTCTGTTTTCCAAATCTAATTTTCTTCCAAATTAAATCTGAAGCTTTGAGGATGGGTTAGGATCAATAACATTTTTCATTTTCATAAACAAATGCAAATCAGCAGCCTTTTGTATCAAAAGATTGCAAGGATAGGCCTCCTTCATGGGATACAATTAAAGAGTTTTCATGTTCTCTGTACCTAAAAATGGAAGAATTCTCATTATGAGTGGGACTGTCTAACTATTTCCAATAATGAAAGCCGATCTATGTTCCAGCCACCTTTCACAAGGTAAGTATCCGTAACATAGTTATTTGCTCCTTTTTACATTCTCCAGATCTCATTTTGTTCCAGAAAGTTTCTTCTCACCTGAAATAAACTTCCATGCATTTGTTCTTTTAAAATGAATTGAATGTGTAGCATTGCTATATCCATAACTGGTTTGCACACTGTCCTCAGAGTAGGACTAAATGACTGTGAAAGTCCCTGTCACCTGCCTCAGACTCACTCCTAAATGTACTGTAAACGCAATTACATGCCTTTCCATTGACTTCTCAGAGGACCTTCTTTTTCACAAGCACACGTGACGTAAATTTTTAAATTTCTCCAATTTACATGGAGACACGTTAACAAGGATGCCATGTACTACAGATTTATTTAGTCTACATAGGACTTAGGGTGTATTTGCATCAATGATTGTTGCAAGGATAATTATAAATTATATGAAAAGAAAACCTTCAGTGACTAGTAGTATGGTTTGCTTAGATTCCACCGTTTGATGCTGATTACACATGTCACTAACGTATGAGAAGTTTTTCATTCAAGTCATGGGCTATAGCCCCAGTCACCATTTGTGTTTCCACTGATACTTACACATTACCAATCTCTGATGCGCCCAATTTATTTCAATTATGAGCTAATTAGAGTGGAATTGGGAAACTGATTGATTTCTAGTCCCTGAACAACTTCACTGTCCTGATGTTTTAAATCTATATTTTGTGTTAAAAGTAGAAACTCTGTTATAAGAGTATCAAGCTAACCTTTTAATAAACTGGAGACGTGCAAATACTACAAAAGAGCAACAAGATTAATTATATTTTATACGAAAAACAGAATGTATCTCATAATAATCACTGAATTTTAATTAATTTAAACTGAAGTAGTTCTAAGGCATGGGTGTCTATCTATAAATTCCTCATGGTATTATCTTTCTCAGTTACTCAGCTCTCTAATTCAGACAAAACTCTCTATGTTATAAAAAGTGGCCATAATGCCGTAATGAATGGAGCGTCTCTTGGTCCTCACCCCCGGCCCGCAAGTCTCTTGCAGGAGTGGGGCAGCGCCCACAGCTCTCATGGCACAGAGGGGCCTGAGCAAGGCTCAGGAATCACGCGGTGGGCTCACATAGCAAGCTGCTCACGCACAGCAGGTCCAAAGTCCCGCTGGCGCGTTACACAATTCCACGCACTGGGCCGCTAGTCCTATATAATAAAAGCCTAATATGCTAAATGTCTGGCCGTCCAGTCAGCCATTCAACCAATCAAAGCATAATATGCTAATGATATGCTAAGGCCGCTCAGCCACATGCTATGACATGCACTGACCACCAGAGGGCAGACGCTCTGACAGGTAGGTTAGCTTGCTGCTGGAATTCGGCTGATCGGGACGGAGCAAGATGGGCCGGACACACCCTAGAGCCCTCTCTCGAGCCCTCCCTGGCTGGCCAACCTCCCATGTCCCCGCCTCCTTGCCCCAATCATGCGCTGTGGAGTCCCTCAGCCTGGCCTGCGCCCTCTCACAATCTGGGACCCCTCAAGGGATGTTGGAGAGCCAGTTTCAACCTGATCCCGCAGGTCAGGCCAAGGGACCCCACTGGTGCATGGATTCGTACACCGGACCTCTAGTTTTTAATATTAGATATATTTTCACCTAAATACTTTGCGTTTCTACCTAATATATTTTATTCAAGACACTGTTTCAAATGATGGATTCGGTATTCTTTGGCCCAGTAAGTGCCCTGGGTGTTGCTAAGCACATTATTTGATGTACCCGAGTCTAATTGTCATTCATTCCTGAAAGCAGTCTTTCATTCTTTTAACTATCAATCATTCTTACCCTTCTTTCACTCCAGCTGACATTTCATGTTTAAAAAACATATGTTGCCGAAACCAGTTTGGCTCAGCGGATAGAGTGTCGGCCTACGGAATGAAAAGTCCCAGGTTCGATTCCGGTCAAGGGCATGTACCTTGGTAGCGGGCACATCCCCAGTAGGTGTTGTGCAGGAGGCAGCTGATTGATCTATGTCTCTCTCTCATTGATGTTTCTAACTCTCTATCTCTGTCCTTCCTGTCGGTAAAAAATCAATAAAATATATTAAAAAAAACACACGTGTTTTCACCCGGTTTTCTGCTCTTTGATATAGCCGGGGACACATGCAGAGTGTACTGCATGTGCCATCCAGAGCACCGCTTCTGGAGTCACGGGGCAGGTGACATGAGCATCAGCAATACATGGCTTTATTTAAGTACATGTCCTACTCCAGGGGCAGCGTAACACGGAGTGCAGCTGTGATATTTTTCCAGTGCTCACACTAGTACCAGCATAATAATAATTCTGAACTCCACATTTAAAACTGGTTTTTGATCGTTATAAAATGCAGACACGTGCACGCACTCACACTGATGTCCAGTTCTGCTTTAAGAAAGCACTGCTTTAAAGGGGGAGAGGGGAGGGAGACACCAAAATAAGATCATAAGACATTTTAAAACAGCCAGGGGATAATATCCCTTACATTTCAAAACCGCCTTCGTCATCTGGGCGCCAGTTATTCATCAGACACAGCCACGCAAAAGCATGGCATGAATGCCAATTACTGTTTTGGGTACAAATCCGCACAGATCACACACAGAACCCAATGCCAGCTCACTTCCCGTAGCAAATCAATTTTTCAAAATGAAGGGTACACTCGGTGTTTATTTGGGGTTAAGAATGGAAAATCAAATGAAAGGGGAACGGTGACATTAGCATCCTTATGTGCTAGTTTAGTTTTTCCTTGGAGGAAATAAGCAGATTTTAATAAATTTAACTTAATTTTGCTAAGGCAGCAGTTGTATCACTTGAGATCGTACTCTTAGAGAAACAAAGCATTTCCTCTCTCCTCCTAGCCCTTTGATCTCCCCATACTTCATAACTTTTAATGCCAAATATATACATATATATATTTATATATGACATACATATGTATATACACACACATGCACACACATATGTACACACACACATATATATATACATATGTGTATATATGTATATATATTAAGATTTAGGAATGATTAGATCATTTACATGTATAATACATCCAATGTGTGCCTTTTCCTTTGGAAGCTATTTTACGATGTGAAGCTGACTCAGTGGTTAGGGGGTTAATGAATGAAATGGATCACTGGACTGAAAATAAAAACCACTATTAAAAAGTGCTGCACCAAGAGAATCAGGCACTACATAGCACTGTAACCACTGAGAATTCTCAGCAGTAAAATAAAGCCTGTAGTCCCCGCATTTTCATTAGTTTTCCAGGAGCACTGGATGCAGCGTGAATTACAATGAGGGCCCCGGCAATGGCTGCTCCCTTCAAGCAGACACTACCCACAGGGAAGGCACCCCTTCCGCTCGCACTGGGACCTTACGGGCCGATCACTGTGCGTTTTAGGTTTTAATACTTTAAAATAGCTCACGGTAACAGCATCTTGCATTTTACTTTGCACCCTAATACATGCTAATAGCGAACCGTGCTATATTGTAAATGTAAATTTAAAAATACAGAATTCTATAAATCTATTAAAACATGCAAGAAACCTTTTAACTACACAATTTAGAGTTGGAATTGTTTACATTATGTGTCTATTTAACAAATGCAAAAGTAACATAAAGAATGACTAAAACCCAACAGCGGGCGGAAAATCCGGTTATTGCCTCTGAGACTATTTAGGTTCAGAAAGAGAAAGCGGTGCAGAGATGCACGGAGTACTGCAAAGTGAAAGGTGACATTGAATCTGATCTGGCAACACAGATGTATTTCAGTTTGCATTAGGTTCCTAGCTTCCTAGTTTTAAAAATAGTGGGTCTTTGGAACTATTAACTGGGGGAAAAAAAATTAAGTCAAACGTCTCATTAACAAACCAGCTCTTCCGTGTCAGGCTGAGGCAGAAAGCGTGCGATGATGGGAAAAAGAGTGGGGGGAGGGAGAAACTCACACTTTTTTATCCACTGAACTTGGAAAGTACCATAAGCTCTCCACTAGTTTCTAACCATCCGATATTTAACCCTCTCCAGCTCACTACGGTTTAAGAATTATTCTCTATTTCTAGTGGAATACGAATAACACCTCATCTTCAAGCAAGGTGATAATTCTATTCCTATACAGGTCACTAAAATGTATTATTCCCTGAGCAGGTCGCAGAATTAAAACATAGAATCCCTTCTCTCAAGTTACTCACAGTCTAGCTGGGGACACACAGCCACACACAACTCCTCGGTGAATGACTAGCAAAGGCAGTGCGATCTCAGGCTTCGGGGGAAATTGACATCTGAGGGAGCTACGCCCAGCCCAGGGCCCCTGGCAATGCCACCCCACCAGGGCCACCCTCTGCAGGGAGCCTCACCCTAACCCCGAGCCTGTGCTTGGACCTCTTTCCTGGAGCAAATCCCGAACCCCCAGACAGGCCACGCGCAGGAGGCTGTGTGGGGTCACTGTACATGTCACAAATCCTGAGGGGCTCCAGCCTCTCTGCACCCCATCTGCTGGTCTATCACGGGAGCCGCGGGCCACTGAGCGGCTACTGCGCACTGAAGTATGCCCAGTGCCACCAAGAAACTGATCTGTGTATGTCACTCGATGGGATTCCAGTTAAACGGCCACCTCCGGCTGGTGGCTACAATACCAGATGCAAGTTATAAGGTATTTCAGACATCGGAGCGGCCTGCTGGGCACATCCACTCTGTAAGCGAAAGCGGAGGCTTATGGTAACTGACAGGATGGGTGCCTTCCTGAAACACCTCAGATTTGGTAAGATCTCGCACTGGGAGGGATTATAAGACAACCTATACAATACTGTAACCAGAGCCCTTAACAAAGAAAAGAAAATACTAGCATCATCAAAACAAGACATGAATTCTTAATAAAAAATACCGCAGGAAACATGCAATAGATTCTTCACAGGAAGGGTAGCCTGAGAGAAGGGCGTTTATAAGAAGGGTTTTTACGTGTTGAAAAGCACCAAAACCAGCGCAGAACCGTAGCTGATGGGCCTCGGGTCCATGGCCGCGTTCCTCCTCACTGGCTGGGCTCTGAGCCCAGGTGACCGCACTGGGGGTCCAGCTGCCGATAGTTGGCGACAAACACCATTAACGTGGCAAGAAAAGTCGCTTACAAACCAGAGAGACTGTCCATCAACTCAGCGTCATCCCCTGTTTGTCAAGTGTAAGTGAGTTCGTTCTTGTGATAGAAACATGGACAGGAACAGAACAGACTGCATTTGTCACACAAGATGGTTCTGGGTGGCCTTGCAGGAGCAGAATAAACTGGCCAGCGCCGGCTCAGGGGGGTCTACAAAAACCACGCCCACTGGTCAGGCTCTGCTCACTTGCCACCTCCTTTCTTAAAGCCGTTCCCCATCACCTCCACCACCACCGGGATGCCCGGGACACAGACTCCTTTCCTCCTGAAGGTGCTGCCATTCACACTTCACATAAAGTGTAACACATCGTCGCTGTTACTATAGTTACTATTATCATTAGGGGTCATTTAAGAGGGCGGCTAGGAATTTGGAGAAGGGCACCAAAATGTCCCACGCTTTTATAACATGCCTACTACCTGCGTTTCAGTCCTGACTCTGCCATGTGCTTCCTGGCAAGACTTCTTGAACAAGTCTTCCCCTTCTCTGGGCTTCAAACAATCTCAGTCTTCAAATTACCTTTATTGATTGTCATACCATATTTTCCGTGTATAAAATGCTATTTTCCATGTATAAAACGCTATTTTTTTCTAAAATTGTTAGACTGAAAATCGAGGCGCGTCTGCTGAAACTGGTTTGGTTTAGTGGATAGAGCATTGGCCTGCAGACTTAAAGGTCCCAGGTTCGATTCCGGTCAAGGGCATGTACCTTGGTTGCGGGCACATCCCCAGTAGGGGGAGTGCAGGAGGCGGCTGATCGATGTCTCTCTCTCATCGATGTTTCTAACTTTCTATCCCTCTCCCTTCCTCTCTGAAAAAAATCAATAAAATATTTTTTTAAAAAATCGAGGGGCGTCTTACACATGGAAGTCAGCAGAGGAGAGAGCCGCACTGGTGCATAGCTGCCCACACAGCTGTCAAACAGGCTTCCTCCAAGCATGAGCCTTATTGTTACTGACGTCAGAGGATGCCGTAATTGGAGGTGGAGGTAGAGAGTGCGCAGATGCAACAGGGACTGGAGCAATCTGAGCCCATAAAGATGTCAGAAAATAAAACGATAAATACAGGTAAGCGATTGTGTTTCTCTACAAAATTCAAGCTGAATGCAATCAGCTGTGCAAAAGAGCATGGAAACAGAGCTGGAGAGACAATTTAGACCTCCTGCCTCTGAGGGTATGACCAGACAGTGAAGAAAACAGGAAGAACAACTACTGAAGATGCCAAAAAAGAAGAAGGCCTTCAGAGGAAAACCAGCAACATGTTTAAAATAGTGATTTCTTAACTTTGGGTTGGAAAAGTGGACGGTGTCTTATACACAGGAAAATATGGTAATTGCAAAAGTGATTTTTAAAAAGCACCTATAAACCTTTACAAAGTACAGAACTGAAAAAAGTGAGAGTAGTTATATAGGTTTTTATATTTTTTACATGAATATACAAGCATAAAACCATTTTAAACTAAATTATATTATGCCATCCATATCGTACAAAAATTTAGTTTAATTTGCTCACTTAAAAATCTTGATTTCTGTACACTTATAAATATTCCTCATTTATTAAAATGCCCTATCAAATTTTTAATATTTTTCTTAAAACTATAAAAGTATAATAGGCGCATATTTTTAAATATACAATCAAAAATTTCCTTTCTCCAATAGCACTCTCTCTAAAAAACAAAATATTTTTAGATATATTCTTTTATTGATTTCAGAGACAGAGATAGAAATATTAATGAGAGAGAATCATTGATCGGCTACCTTCTGCACACCTCTCACTAAGGACCAAACCCACAACCTGGACATGTGCCTTGACCAGAATCAAACCCAGGACCCTTCAGTCTATAGACTGATGCTCTAACCACTGAGCAAAACTTTTCTTAAAAAGTATTTTTTCATTTATCTGATAGATATCATTATAGTTTCAAATAATGTATTCCTATATTTCTTGATTTTTGATAAAGTATTATTTTCTATTGTCAGGGTTTATTTATAAACTATTAAATTCATCTTTATAATTTGATCTCAGTCCCCTGCTTCCTCAATGGTTGATTTTAGGAGACTAAAAACCAGTAGACAGCATTTGTAATATTACAATTAAATAAATATTATTAACCCAACAACCACAGAACTATGGACAGACCCACCACAGAGAAAATGCAATCCTGTGTCTCCTGCTTGATCCCAAGAATCAAAGTCAAAAGGGTTCCCTTTTTTACTGCTGTTACTTTCCGTCACTTTACCTACAACTCTTTCTTACAGCTCAAGTGCTCCTTTTTCTTAAATTCCTTTATCATTTCATTGAGGTAACTTCCCAGATATTTCTTTTCCATATAGGAAGCTTGGAAAAAAGTAGCTTATATGCATGCACATTGGAATAAATTTTTATTTTATTGTTGCCTTCTTACTTAACAAATACTTTAGGCTGCAGGAGATTTGTGATTCAAAGTTATTTTCTCTCCCAACATTAAAAGTAATGCTTCATTATCTACTAGAATCCAATGTGGCTTGTGAAAAATATGGTTTTAGTCTAGTCTTCTATCTTCTGTAACTTATTTTTCTCTCAGAAGTATTAGGTATGTATGTATTTTTAGTCCACGGAGTTGTGAGAATTGGAAAAGCTGAGTATTAGATTTTTTTAGCTGACTCAACACATTGTCTTTTCTATCTGAAGCTGGTGTGACTTCGTGAAGAATTCTATTTCATTGATTATTTCTTTCCCTGATTTTGACATTATCTGCTTCTGAAAATCCTGAAGATATTGATCATCCTATCTTTTTATTAATCTTTTATTTCCCAAACTGTTCATTACTTAGTCTTTTTTTACACTACACATTCAGGGAGTTTTCCCAAACTTTACTTTGAAAATCAGTTTTTGGCTGTATTTATTCCATTCGTTGGTCCATATACTAATTTTTTTGTTTGTTTTTTAAATCATACTGCAATTCTTGGGAAACTTTGTAACTGTTTCAATATGGTTTTGATTTCTACTTGGAAAACTGGTGGAGAAAGAATTCTTAGTTCATAGAAAATGAACACAATAGATTGAGAAATAACACTTTAAAGGTTTTTTTTAATGTTTTTTTCCTCTCTTACTTGGCGGTAGAAGATAATTTTTAAAGTGTAAAGCAAACCAATCTCCCAAATCTAATGTGAAATATAACCTAAAATATGACCTATCATCAATAAAAAAACTTCGTACTCCATACATGCAGACTTTGGGGTTGGAAAATTTAAAATGTGTGTCCAGGCAACCACAGATTCAACCAGCCACTGTGACAAATGTTGCCTAGCCCTGTGGTTTAGGAGAGGAATGGAGAGGAAAGGGAGGGAGGGAGGGAAAAGGAAGATAGATATACATGAAAGGAGTCCCTGCTAATTTAATTTGCATGTTTAAAAAATATCATATTTCATTGTCATCTCTTACATATGAGAAACACTAACACAAAATAATTTTCTCATTTGTTACTGGACTCTAAAATGCACTATAACAGGAGTTAGCTACTGAATCAGCACTCATCACTTTTCCGCCACTCCTAAGAGTCCAAGAACACTTATATGCAAAGTCATTGCGCTTTTCACTTTGACCTCATTTTGAAATGCATCTTGGGACTATTTATGTACATATTAGAATTTTAAATTCTGAGGTGCTGACTCATTTGATTAGAGAGAATGAAGCTTCTACCTAGAAATGTGAAAAAGTCCTGATTTTTTAGATCATTTCTCCTCATTCATTTTGGATAATGACACCTTATAAATAGGATTTAATTCATGCAAAACAACAAATTGAAAGCAGCAGTGGTATATGCAATAACCTTTTTTTTTCACAATTTTAAATGCCTTATTATTAATGGCAAATAGCTTTAAAGCCGTCCATGATATAAACCACGGCTAACTCAATTTGACATTGAAAGATGCTATCTTGCTTGGTAATGGCAGGTATAAAATATACACCATAAGAGCAGATCTTCTGTATATGTAATCAGAATTTTTTATCTTCATATTTTAGGTACTATGAGAAGGGACAGAAAGCACTTTTAATACTGCTTTACTGGATTTTCCACAGCATTTCCTGTTACCTACTATAAGTCTACTTTTACTATCTAATGACAATAGCTTTCTGCAGAGAAAAACATATTTCAGTTCTAATATGAAGTGGGTTTATAGGGACTCCATCTAAACACCATTCATGAAATATTCCAGACACGTACAAAAATGGCATCTCACTGATCTTCAAAATGCTGAGTTTCAAATCTCTATAATTTTACTATCAGGCCAGGCGATGCATTCATCTCTTTTCAGCAGCCTGCCTTTCAGGCATCATTAATGTTTCAGATTTTCATAAATTCTGCTTTGACCAAACAGGCCAAGGACTAGAACTCTGTAAAGTTCCTGATGGAATTAAGCAGCTACTAGCTTTTATTTTTCCTTTTACTTTCATCTCCAAACAAAGCGAAGTGTAAAGAATAAAAATTGGGCCCTGACCAGTTTGCTCAGTGACAGAGCCTGCAGACTGAAGAGTCCCCAGCTCAATTCCAGTCAATGGCACACGCCTGGATGGCGGGCTCAATCCCCAGTAGGCATCATGCAAGAGACAGCCAATCAAGGGTTCTCTCTCAATCATTGATGTTTCTCTCTTTTTCCCTCTCCTTTCCTCTCTGAAGTCAATAAAAATATAGTTTTAAAAGTGTTCTTACCACAATAAAATAAAATAAATTTTAAAAAAGAAGAAAAATTGAGAACAATATTTAGAACACGCTGGGATATATAGTTTATACTGTATTAAGGAAGAAGCAGACACTCAGTATGCTCAGGATAATCCCACCCCCAAAAGGGAGAGAGAGTGAAGTAGATATTTTACAAATAAAAACAAAAGCGAAAATACCCCACCTAAATCATAGAGACTTTTATCTAACAAATTAAATCACTAGATTTAAAGTTGCAAATGTTTGAAATATTCTGTGATTCTGAATAAGCCTACAACACTCAATATCGTTCTTGGCTAAGGACCTACCTCCCTGAATTAACATTCATTGCAACCAAGACCCACTGAGGGCCTGATTCCTCAGGATTGTAAAGGGCTTTGTTTTTGGTTGTTTTGTTTTTCATACTCAATTTTTGCTATGAATACTCCAAACTGTATGAAAAGTTACTCCTACATTCTGTATCCAATTCTATAAGTACAAGTTCAACAAGAATGCAACCATATATAATATAGAAGGCCAAGGTCTCAGGTAATTGCGAACTTTGCCATGTTTTCCAGGACATTCAGTAGCTTTAGGTGATGGTGATGATAAACTTTTTTAATTTATTCATTTATTATTTTTCATTCACTTAATCATATTTATGCTCCAGTTTTTCCCATGAAGGATTTTAGAAAACTTACATATGTAAAATCACATATGATGCATTAAAAATATCCAGGACATATAACTAGAAAACCAACACTGTAAGAAATTCCAAAGTTCAAAGACATAGGATCTAAATTCATCCAGTATGTCGTTCTGATAAACTGAGATGGGGCCTGCTACCAGACAACGATTCCACCTCCTTTCCTGCCGCTGGCAAACTCAGGGCGAAGGTCTACATTCCATTATTATGACTTTCCTTTGTCAAAAAAGCAGTGTTCAGCTGAAACCGGTTTGGTTCAGTGGAGAGAGCGTCGGCCTGGGGACTGAAGGGTCCCAGGTTCGATTCCGGTCAAGGGCATGTACATTGGTTGCGGGCACATCCCCAGTAGGGGGCGTGCAGGAAGCGGCTGATGGATGTCTCTCTCTCATCGATGTCTCTCTCTCATCGATGTTTCTGGCTTTCTATCCCTCTTCCTTCCTCTCTGTGAAAAATCAATAAAATATATATTTTTTAAAAAGCAGTGTTTAACCAAACTTCCCCTTTCCTTTTTGTCTTTGTCCTTGATTTCACTGTAACTGCAGTTCCCCTGTAAGTTAGAAAGAGGAACCTGAACACAACACTCCCCTAGTCCAAGGTCACGGCGCGGCAGTGAGCTGCTGTAACTCCAGAACACGGTCTGATAGGAGAAGCTCAGTGACTGACAGGGAGGCTGGCAGGCGTTGAGACATGTAAAAAGGTCCTAAGTCCGGGTGCCAATGCCTTCACCCCAACCCCATTCCAGGGCCCCCTTTCTGTATAGCTCCCTTTTCCTGAAATAAGTGATGCAAATGCCCCGGAGCTGGCATTACACTTTTGACTTTGGACTTTTTACGAACATCGCAGTCTTAAAGGCCCCTGAGTGTTTTCTTGCAGCTCGCATATGAGCCGTCCACTTGTTAGACCTGGAATGTGCCTTAGAATTCTAGGGCACAACCAAACCAATAGGTGGTCACTGTCAGACTAATTCCATCCTCAGTTCCACCCTCCGTTTATTGTGACCTCTGCAGAGCAATGGACAACACAGATCGGACGGGTAGGCTGGAGGGAAGAGAAGACACAGATGCACAGAGCTGAGTCCGTAAGGCAGGATGAAGGGTGCCGGTTAAAGACGCGTCAGGCGCTGTGGGACCAGAGACCGCTGTGATTCTCACTGGAGGTCAGGAAAGGCGTCACAGAGGAGGGAGAAGATGTCAACTGGCAGAAAGGACAACAGCAGGAGCCCCATAAATACAGGGGTGGCGATGAACAGCACCTCGCACCAGGAGCAGTCAGGTCGTAAGATGCCCCTTTATCAAAGGCCCCTTCCCTGGAAATGTGAGCCAGCGCTCACTTCTGAGATGCACAGCCCTGACGACCGATGCCAAACCCAAACTGGGCCAAGGAGACTCCCATCCTCTGGCACAAGGATGTGAAACAGACACACTCAGATCCAGGAAACAGGCGGGGTAGTCACATCTAAGGCAGCATTCTAAATAAGTTCTGGTTTGGCTACCAAGGAATTCCTTCGATTTTATAAAAGAATTCAGGGTCCAGTCAACCAGTTCTTCTTTCACTTAACCTAACCAGAGGTGGTTGCTATTATTTCAACACAACGTCTGTTAACTAACATCCTACGTACATTGGGGCCATGTTGTGACTGGATTATAGGGAGTAAAGTCACGTGGTGGGAACCGCTTCAGGCCTTGAATGTGGGCTCCAGATGAGCCATTACGGTTCGAAGGCCAGGACGAAGCACTGGTTTCTGAGCTGTTTTACTGTAAGATGAATCCACAAACACAGGCCATTTGATTTCATTAAATTTAAAGTATCTATTTTGACTACACAAAAAACATAATTAAATAAGTAAATCTTGTCTCTCTTTTTAACTGAAATTCAAACGTGCCGGACTAGAGCAGGGTTATTCTGGAATAATCCTTGTCATACTGCACGGTTAGGGCAGGTATGTCCAATATTCCTTTCCCATTCATCCCCCCTTTCCATTTCCCTTCCTTTTCCTTCGCTCTTCTTTCCTGTTCTTCATGGGTTGAAACATCTTCTAAGCTTCAGTGAGATTTCAAATTTAAAGGAATATGATGTTGCATCCTCCTGTATCACTTCCTTTATTTCCTATGTCAAGGAATTTTGTAAGTAAGAATTTTCTCCAGCCAGACACACATTTGGAAATTTATACACACCAAGGTCCTATCTAATGAACTCGTTATGGGGACCATGCTATAGAAAGAGAGAAATAATGGCCACCCCTCCCTCTGATTATGTTTGGTTATCACAAAATCTATCATCTGTAACAAAGGTTTACTCAGGGGAAATCTGTGGCCCTGAAGCATGGCTGACCAGGCCACCTGGGAACGGGAGCACGCAATTCTAGAGCTGACAAAGCCTGAGAGGTAACCAAACAAAAAAGAAAGAAAGAAAATGTAATTGAAGGGAGGTGACAGCCAAGTTACTATGTTCACTTGCCAATTTATACCCAAATGAGGAAAGAGTCAAAGGTCCCCCTTCATCTGTGACAATATAACTTGGTGATGAGCTTTGGAGCAAATGTAAGGGACCAGACTGAGTTGAAGAATAACCTGTTTTAGTATGCAGGTGACAAGCAGCTAAATGATTAGAGAATGGGAGGGTCTGTTTAATAACCTAAGGGACTTAGGGCCTTCACCTTCTTAAGATCAGGTCAGGACCCGTGGCCAGCGTGAGTTACACACCAGCATAGTGTGCTCATCAAGTTGGAGCATTAATATTAATGAGATATTCTGTCCCAAGAGAGAACTGTGACCTGAAACTAACGTCATTTATTCCCCAACAGCTTAAAAATATAAATTTTAAAGAGACAACAAATCAGGGTGTGATACTCACCTGAGTTGGAGTTAGGTGGGAACTAGAAGGATAAATAGGCATTTTTAATTCTTTCTGATAAAATTACATTCCAAGAACCAGGCAGCCATCAGTGAAGGGGATGCAGCCAAGACCACGGCGAAATTCCAGTCAGCAAAGACGTGCACTTGAAGAGCTCACTGGTTCAGTGAAACAACGCTGACTCCCCGATAACATGCCACTTGGTCTAAAAGCGTACACTGTCAGCTGACATGCCCTGGCCTACAATTATGACTGTCAACCCTTTTCATACAAAACATATTTAACATCACAAAGATACTCGATCATACAGTTAACCTCTGAACAATGTAGGGGTTAGGGGCACCAACTCCTATGCAGGTGAAAATCCATGCATGACTTGAGTCGGCCTCTGTAAAAATGGATTGAAAATACTGTTCCCATATGCTATTGGTTAGATCAACTGATGGACACAGAGGGCTGACAACACGCTTTCTGAAAAAGAAGTCTTATATAAGTGGACTCACGCAGCTGAAAGCTATACTGTTCAAAAAGCAACAGTACTTATCATATATAATCTACATATACTATATATATAAAATCTTAATATGCAAACACTAGTAAACTGAACAGGGGAACAATCGAACAACTGAACAACCGGTTGCTATGAAGTGTGCTGACTACTAGGGAGCGTGCATGGAACATGGCTGTGCCAGGGTTCTGGTTCCAGCATTACAAAGGGTCCAGCAATCTGGAGAAAGGCTGTGCATAGATTAAATAAGAGCCCAAAAACAAAAGATAATTTTGAAAGGCATTGGGGGTCAGAGGAGCCTCAGCTAAAGGAGCTAAAGTTTTCGTTGTCTCAGAACCCTTGCTTTTTATTAACACAACTAGAGGCCTTGTGCATGAAATCTGTGCACAAGGGGGGGGATGTCTCTCAACCCAGCCTGCACCCTCTCCAATCTGGGACCCTTCCAGGGATGTCCGACTGCCCATTAACCAGGATTGGGCCTAAACAGGCAATCAAACATCCCTTTCGCCATCCAGGATTACTGGCTCCCAACCAATTGCCTGCTTACCTATCTGATTGCCCCTAACTGCTTCTGCCTGCCAGCCTGTTCATCCCCTAACCACTCCCCTGACAGCCTGATTGATACCTAACTGCTCCCCTAACTGCCTTTTCCTATCAGCCTGGTCACCCCTAACTGTCTTGCCCTGTAGGCCTAGACCCCCTTAAATGCCCTCCCTTGTTGGCCTGGTCACCCCTAACTGTCCTCCACTGCAGGCCTGGTCACCACTAACTGCCCTCCTC